>JAWPHD010003052.1:0-230474 GCA_037043455.1 Cyrtodaria siliqua | reverse complement strand
ACAGTTCATTACATGGTATTTATACAAAAGTATAGGTTTATTTATTATGTCGGACATCGTATGGAGAGGTTTACACAGTATGTGATGTCACTGAGCTTTAGCCGAGATATATTTTAGTACTATTTATATATATGTACAGTATAACAGTGAATGAATATACATAACCGTATTGATCTACATGAGAAAAACAAAGTTCATTCTGTTATGTCTGACCTATATTACATAGCGAAATGGCACTTTTTTATTGATTTTGTTTATCTGGTTCTTTTCAACCCTGTAACTGTTGTTTTAATTTAGTAAATCAACTTTAGATTGAGCAATTTAATGGCTCATTAACACAGCATAGATTACTTAAAGCTGTCCGAGAGAGAAGGGAGCCTCACTGGATACAATGAAATCGGTGAAGCTGCCATACTTATACGCATAGATTCCTTTGGTTCTTTAACGTGCTGAGAGGATCAACTGCGATACACGACCGCTCGGTTTACGTCCCCATCCGACGGCGAGCTAAGGGAAAGAGTTGCGCCCAAGAAAACATTGACAAAACTCAGTGTCAGTGGTGTCTGTGAGACTTAAACCCGGGTCCTCCATATTCAAGTCCAGAGTGCCATCCATTGGGCCACTCCAGCCCATTCCATGGTGTTAACACATGTTACGTCATATATGATGGTCGATATTTTTGTGATAAAGGCAGACCAACCCCATTTTTCTGATAGGGTGGGGAGGGGGAACCAGTGCTATATACCTCCCAAAATCCTTAAGAATCGCCACTTTCTCACTTGACAAGTCGAGCTCCCAGTGTGATTCGAACCTACAGCCTGAGAGGCGAGAAAGTTTAGAGGCAGCATTACAATACCCATTGAACAAAAGCTTATATATCTGGAGCCCTGCATGATGTTGTGTATTATTTTAGTACATGAAGACTCCAGACAGTAAAATATCAATAATTTATATATATGGAGTGAGAATGAAGATCTAACAATACAGTGATCTCGACTGTGTTAGCATAGATTTTTAAAGAACCGACATAAACGATAAAAAATATCACTGGTATATTAATTGTTGTATATCGCATTAAAATACAGGTTTACATAATAATTAAAGGAATTATATGCAACTTTTTTTTTTTATTACATGCAACCCTTTATGTTGTTGTCTGTTAATCGATTGATTTTAATCCAAGCGCTTTCAACCAGTTGTCTATATATCCCTAGAAATTTATATTTTATATGCGGTGCATGGATCTATATTTTAACAATCAAGATACATTTTATACACTACACACACAAATTGAAAATTATTAGAAGTAAATGAACATAGATTTATCTCGGTATCTTGCAGTACAGTTTAATACGTTAGCATTATAGGTTTGTTTTCATAGAGTGACCTAAATTCACTGTGCATAGATCATGATAATATGTCTTGTGTAAACCAGTCGCTCAACTGACAATTTAGCTGTGTTTATTTTTAGCTAACCAGTCAAGGGCAAATAGCAGATCAGTCCATTATATTATGAAAAGGGGTAAGAGGGTAGTGCATATTGGATTCTCCCAGTATGTCGTCCATTGCTGTTAACACAGAGAAAGAAATGTACAGCATATATAGATGATACTTCACTGCATTGAAGATATTGGTTAAAAAGAGTTTTCTGGTAACATAATTTGTTTTAATATTTTCTGTTTCTTTAAGCGCGCTTCATTAATTAATGTTCTTATTTTCAGTTTATTAAAAGAACCTATTTTTCATGAAAAAATCTTGTTCAATGGCATGTACAGTGTAGTGTGTACTACCGTGACATGAACTGAACATACATAATTACTGTATTACACTATGCTGCTAAGTAATGCATATTTTACTTTTAATCCTTAGATTGTGTGTTACGTAGCTTGAATATTGATATGGTAAATAACCCACCGTACAAATAACCTTGATAATAAAGTATCCGTATTTGTAGAATTGTCTTCATTACGGCCATTTTGAATTGAATTATGCTTTTCATTGGACGCATGTCAATAAAACTTAAGTATTTTTCTCGTGTTTTTGTAAATTTATGAATTAATAGGCGCATACTTTTTTATATGCATTATCACATCACATGTGTAAGGCTTTGTTGTGAATTTTGATTTAAAATTATTTAAATCCAAGCGCGTACCTAGCACTTTTGGTATATGGCAGATATGGCAGATATGGAAGGAGTTTGAAATCATGTTAATAGTGGCGCTGGCATGGTAAAACAGGAAGTTCCAGATTCAAGCCACACCAGTGCCACTGAGTTCCGTCGGGGTTTTCTTGGTGTGTTCACTTTCCCGTAGCCTATTCTGTTGTCTGAGGGCTGGCGTGGCACAGTCGGTAGCATGGCGGATTTGTAACCGGAGGCCCCGGGTTCAATCCTCTGGGGTGCCACTGAGTATCGTCCATGTGTTCTTGGGAAAGACACTTTACCTTAGCCTCGTACGTCGGATAGGGACGTAAACCGGGCGGTCGCATGTATCAATGTATCCTCCGAGCACGTTAAAGAACCATATTCGATAATAAGAGTAGGACACGGTTTCCGGATTCCTATGTATCTTTCCACTCTCTCTGGGGCGGCTCTAAATAACCTATACTGTGTTTATGAGCCGTTAAACAACATTCAATTCTTCTATCGTCTGACCGGTATTTAAACCGGATAGTCCCAGGTATTGCAGTTGTTTCTCAGAGCTCATGTAAGACCCATTTGATAATAAGAGTAATGCAGGTTCCCGGATTCCTACATATGATTCACCTCTCTCTAGGGCAGCTCGAAATAACTGTTATGTGTTGTTTTATTAATATGTAAGGGAGGGCTATTTATTTACTCATGCTGCATGAACGTATTGCAGTATTTCATCAATACTTATTTCACTCACTCTGAATAGGACCCATGGGGCCCCAGTTTTTTCCCCAAAAGGGTCTATGGACACTGAATTTCATGGTTTTGAATTGAATGGGAATCGAGAAAATCATATTGATCTCCGTGGCATTATTGTAACTTATTGCTCACCACCATTCCCCATTCCTGATATGACCTTTAACAGCTGTTAAAAGGTTGTAAAACCCCATTTATTCATTCATTATAAATCTTTTTTCTCTTTCATTCATCATTTCTGTTCTCTTTCTCTATCTCTCTCTTCTCCATCAAAATAACTAGTTACTACTACAGTATGCATGCACTTCACCTAAGCTCAGATGTTGACATAGATTTGTATTCTTTGTAATAATTGTTCTTAAATTATTTTTTTCTTAAAAATTGTTTAGATGTAGGAATAATGTTAAAGACAGAGGCGAGCGCCAGGTGTGAATACATATTATTATGGATGACTGTTGCTATAAATGATTTCATACAATGTTTGTTTGTTTGTATGGTGTTTTACGACATTTTCAAATCATGTAATTTAAGGTTATATAATTTGATGAAGGTCAATTTCTTTTTCATACAATGTATTAAAGAGCAAGATTAATTATGGAGTGACAGTCATATGGTGTACATCTTGGTCTGATTGTAATGATAACGTCATTCCTGCATACTATAGATAATGTCAAGGATATGCTCATGTGTTAGAAAATCTTGTAGCGTTGCTGACATTTCCTTTGTATTTGCTTAGTTATAAATCATTTAACCCTTAACCCGCTAAGCATGACTATAATAGCCTTTGCGTCCATTGTAAATCCAGATCAGGGTTTACAATGACCAGCTGCTGATCAGTCATTTTCCTCAAAACACCCCTTTGTCACATAAATGGAATGGTCTTAATTCAAAGAAAGAACAGTCCATTATATATATGTAGCGGGTTATTGGGTTAATTGAAAATAACACCTGTCAGAATAAATTTCAAAACCCACTGTGCCTCAGGGATTCATTGTCCCTCAGGGATTCATTGTCCCTGATATAATTCCCTGTACATCATTACATGTACATATGTATGTGTAGACACCATCCTTAATCCATATGTATGTGGAGACATGTGTAGACATCACCTTTAATCCATAATATTATGTGGAGACACCATCCATGATCCTTAATCCATATGTATGTGAAGACACCACCTTTAATCCATACATATGTATGTGTAGACACCACCTTTAATCCATATGTCATCGTCGAAACCCATGTTTGATTGATTACGTTATACTCCGGTGGAGAGTAACGGAACAAATCACGCGGGGGTATCCGACGATGTCCATATGTATGTGGAGACACCACCTTTAGGTGTACAGTACTGGTTCTACCAGGAAAAGTGGGTGCATGGTCTGCCTCCACCACAAAAAAAAATCAACCTTCATATATAACCTTACATGTGTTGAAAATGATGTAAAACACTGTACAAACAAATAAACAAATAATCTATACATATGTATGTGGAGACCCCATCTTTAATCCATATATAATTATGTATGTGAAGACATCACCTTTAATCCATACATAACTATGTATGTGGAGACACCATCTTCAATCCAAATACATTTTTCCTATTCTGAAGTCTTTACTCTCCATATACCTTAATTCTCCACCTCGAAGATGTTTGTTTTGACAGGCAGTTGTGAAATATAATAAAGCATGTATTGAAAGAAAACTTAACTCACCAGATCACATGCCTATTTATTTGTTACAGAATTGATTGGGATAATAAATAATAAATGTGTTTTATTAATTAACATATACTTTTGTTGACATAACCTACAATAACGTGTATTATTATACCGTAGATACCCGTCAGGGAACTTTTGAAAAACCATCACCTTAAATGGTGATGATGTTTCATCCCATCATAATTAAATACTCTAACTCACTACCATGCTATGTCACGTCCCTATGTTTATCCCCGTTATTGTTTCCTGTTGGTATGTTGGTTTATCGGTAGAAGTATAGATAGGGAACCCACCAGTAGCTAGCTTTATAAACGAGAACCTGTCTACATATGGGTTGATTTTTGAGACAAATGGCAGAAAATCGGTGCAGAAGGTTAGCATATGTGTTACTGCATATCATCCATTTTATCGAATTCTGTTTGATGAATGTTATAACATTTTGTAAAAATGTATAAACAAAGAATTTTGCTTTGACTTGAATATATCAAAGTATGCGTTTCCTGACAGAAATGAAGCGTTTCACTTTGATAAAGTTGACAGTTTTTTTCTTTTTTCTATCTGTGTGGTGGAAAACTCTTACATTGAAAGTTTGAAAGATTATACTATGTGACAATAAATCGTTACCTGAATTATTTTTGACAATGTAACGAATGAATGAAGAATGAAAGATGATGGAAAATCATGACCATGAGAATAAGTGTTGATGATGAAACATCATCACCATTTAAGGTGAATTTTCAATAGTTCCCTGACTGGATATAGAACGAGTCCGTACTGACAGTTTGCTTGCTTGACTGAACAAACAATATTGAGTTGAAGCTTTCGAAGTGGACACTTCTCTAGCAAGGCGAGTGGAACATATGATACTTGTACAACCAAAACAAATGTTATTTGTATCCAAGTGATTGAAATGCATCCTAAAACTAAAGTGTCTTTTTCTTGTTAGAAAACTAAATATATATACAGCAAGCATAAATATATAAACATAAGGCCAAATAAAATTATACCTGAGTTTACTGTAACCCGACCGACCCTTAAATGTAACATCGCCAAAAAGATAAAATAAAACAATAAAATAAAATAAATGCCTACCTACCTACCCTATTTTTTTCAGCAATGTTACCGTAAACACCGGTATAATTTTTAAACACCGGTATAATTTTATTCGGCCTAAGTATAAATTAGTTTAATTTTATAAAATCCTTTGTAGCTCAGTGGATACATTCTTGGCTTTAGAGCTACATGTACATGTACATACTTGTACCCATATGGTTTTGCTCCCTGATGGATGCATGTCTGATGGGAAGCTTCATCCTACATCTCATCTCCCTCTGAAGTCACTGTCCCAATACAGCCTAATATGACGTAAAACCCCTCTTCATTTCATATTTCTCCTTGCAATGCATTACATCATAAATAATGTCCAGTTTTCGCATGGGCAAATCGTTCAGTGTTTGCATGGACAAATCATATAGTGTTTGCATGGGCAAATTGTATAGTGTTTGCATGGGCAAATCGCCCATTGTTTGCATAGGCAAATCAACCAGTGTTTGTATGGGCAAATCGTATAGTGCGCATTTCAGTGTTTGCCTGGGAAATTGTATAGTGCGCAGTTCAGTGTTAACTGTTTGCCTGGGAAAATCGTTCAGTGTTTGCCTGGGAAAATCGTTCAGTGTTTGCATGAGCAAATCGTCCAGTGTTTGCATGAGCAAATTGTCCAGTGTTTGCATGGGCAAATCGTCCAGTGTTTGCATGGGCAAATGGTCCAGTGTTTGCATTGGCAAATGGTCCAGTGTTTGCATGGGCAAATTGTCCAGTGTTTGCATGGGCAAATTGTCCCATGTTTGCATGGTCAAATCGTTCAGTGTTTCATGGGCAAAACGTTTAGTGTTTGCATCGTTGCATCGGCAAATCTTCCAGTGTTTGCATGGGCAAATTGTCCAGTGTTTGCATGGGCAAATCGTCCAGTGTTTGCATGGGCAAATGGTCCAGTGTTTGCATTGGCAAATGGTCCAGTGTTTGCATGGGCAAATTGTCCAGTGTTTGCATGGGCAAATTGTCCCATGTTTGCATGGTCAAATCGTTCAGTGTTTCATGGGCAAAATGTTTAGTGTTTGCATCGTTGCATCGGCAAATCTTCCAGTGTTTGCATGGTCAAATCGTTCAGTGTTTCATGGGCAAAACGTTTAGTGTTTGCATCGTTTTGCATGGGCAAATCGTCCAGTGTTTGCATGGGCAAATCGTCCAGTGTTTGCATTGGCAAATGGTCCAGTGTTTGCATGGGCAAATTGTCCAGTGTTTGCATGGGCAAATTGTCCCATGTTTGCATGGTCAAATCGTTCAGTGTTTCATGGGCAAAACGTTTAGTGTTTGCATCGTTGCATCGGCAAATCTTCCAGTGTTTGCATGGGCAAATTGTCCAGTGTTTGCATGGGCAAATCGTCCAGTGTTTGCATGGGCAAATGGTCCAGTGTTTGCATTGGCAAATGGTCCAGTGTTTGCATGGGCAAATCGTCCAGTGTTTGCATGGGCAAATTGTCCCATGTTTGCATGGTCAAATCGTTCAGTGTTTCATGGGCAAAACGTTTAGTGTTTGCATCGTTGCATCGGCAAATCTTCCAGTGTTTGCATGGGCAAATCGTCCAGTGTTTGCATGGGCAAATCGTCCATTGTTTGCATGGGCACATCGTCCAGTGTTTGCATCGGCAAATCGTCCAGTGTTTGTATCGGCAAATTGTCCAGTGTTTGCATCGGCAAATTGTCCAGTGTTTGCATCGGCAAATCATGTGGAGTAGCAGCATTAAATCAAAATAAGATAACAAGGTGTGAAATGCAATAGTGCTAACTTAGCTGCAGATGTTTGTGTCTGGGTAGTCCGATGAGCTAGATGTGTTAAAATAAGAAATACATTATAAATTGATATGTTGTTTAGTGATAGCACGTTCTAATCTAACCTTTTAAAAACATTGTTTTCCACAATTTCAATAAATACAGTAAATTCAGTAAACTAAAAACGTTAATTTCTAGCCCTGAGCTGTCGTACGTATTTGCACTATGTACTTGGTAAATAGCTGTGCACAGAACACCTAATACCAGCTGTTCAGAAATTTAGGGAAATGGCTTACCGTGCATTATATCAGGGTTCAACACTAACAGTAGTCCGAGAATACCAACATTTGCCTCGGACTACCTAGATCTCCACGAGTAGTTCTGTGGACTGCCTAACTTTGGCAGCAGAAATAGATACAATTGTGAATTGAGTAATAAAATGTAAAAAAAGAAAAACATCTTTAATTTTCATTTTCATCAAAGTTTGTTGAATCTCATGAAGTCAGAAATGTTTTCACTGTGATATCACGATGTTCTTGTTGTGATCTCGAAACATGATTTGGGATCCCAGGGCCACTCATACCAAGACAGTATGTTTTCAGTGTAAATGTTAGGATACAAAACTGAGTCCCAGCGATATGCGTATGACTGGTCCCCATTTTCTTTGTAGGATACTCAACAGAGAAAATTACGTCAGCATCACAAATAATTCGCCCAAAAATAGTTTAGACTGACAAATAAACAAATCCATTTGCTTTTATTCTTCATAAGATGTTGATTGAAATAGCAGGCAGAAATGTAATCGATCGATCAACAATATTAAACTAGTGTAAGCCCAATCATATGCAATCTTGTGGAGGGAACTACTTTTACATTTTGGTAGATATTGAATTAAAACATGATGTACGTGACACAATTTTGGTGTGGCTCAGTCAGTGCCATGCAGAGTTGTTGACCTTGATCTTACTAAAAAAAAAAATTGCGGGGGTGTTTATCACCTTCAGTGATAGTTCTAGTTTTGTTCAAAAGTTGCTATGAAAGTTATATCATTGGTTTGGAAATAACTTTACTAAGAAAATGAGTGGTATTTTATTGAAATCGGTTGGGTATACTTTTAAAGTTACGAAGAGTTAAAAATACCAATTTTACCATATCGCCGATACAGTTCGCACACCAACGCGCATCAAAGCTGCGCATTTGATAATTTCTTTACTAATACCCTGCGATTTACTATCGCCCTGCAATATCACCCTCGAGTCAGGTAGAAGTTACACATGGTTGTCTATGGAGATTTAGCATGGGCGTTGTATGTGAGGTATGATAATAAGATTCTACTTAAAGGATAGACTCCGATACATGGGACTGTCTGGATTACATCCCCAGGAGAGGGTGGAGGCTAACGTATGCTTGACGAATTCAATGAGGATTTATTAGAAGAATTGAAACTTCCAGTGTATAAATACCAAATTACATATAATTACAGGTTCCTTACAATGACAGTATAGCGGCATGGCTGACTTGGTTGACAGTTTGGTGTCATCTCGTCTCCATGGTGATGGGGACCAGAGTGAGGTTGGTGATACCATGGTTACAGCAGAGTCAACAGAAGCAGGCAGTATGGCAGGGTCAGGGAATGGAGAAGATGGAGACTCGTTAAGGTAACTGCCAAGACGTCGCCTATGGGTTTCATTTATCGTAATGATTTAATTACCCCCCACTATAAAGATTTCACCAGTAGACTTATCCAGAACTAAGGCCTCTCGTGGATTTTACTGGTCACGTGATGTAGGTACAAACAGGTTGTAGTACAGTCATCTGCACTTGCAGATTGTACATTGAAAATTAGTGACCTACCACGTTTATACCTTCATGGAAAACCCATTCAATCCAACTATAAATGTAAACTAAAGAACTATTCACACCCCAGGGCCCCTAAACTGAAATCCTGGATGTGCACCTGTTCCGGAGAGTGTCCAGACTTGGACTTGAACAGGGTAGCACCTGCTTAGAAGTTTACTCTTTGTCACAAAGAGATTATTTAACTGCTGTGATCAATTGTAGGAAAATGCCTATAAGGCCATAATATATTAATTGCTAGTTTCTCATCCAAATTTATTTCAAAATAGGGGCAGGGGGTGAATTTTTTTTTTTTTTTTTTCATTTTATAAGACAAATGGAAAATGGCCTCGGCACAAGGCATAACTAGTAAAACATACTACTGAGTACTTCCAAGATTGAAAACACATTTTTAGTAGTGTTTCATACTTTCAGCATTTTTTTTTTTTTTTTTTTTTAATAATTTTTTTTGGAGAAATAAAAATTACCGGGACAGCATAAAAAAATGGGGGCGAGTGGGGATGAGAATCTAACATTGAGTGAAGGATTTTGCTTTAATCGGACTCGGCAGTCAAACAATCTTGTTTTAATCTAATCGTGTTACAATACAAAGTGTACTGTTATTAAAAAGTTTACAACGGCACAGTTTTGTCTTTTATGTCTTAACTATCTGCGCCCATTTGTTTACCAACATCTTGGGATGTCTTTGGAATATTACATGGAATTAAGTGTGCAGTATATAAGTTATATAACAGAAATTCCCGAGTTTCATTTTTCCTTTAGTGTATTATAACTATCATCGTTAAACATGCTAAATGGTCTTTACTTTTCAATTTAGTCCCACCAGTTTGAGGTCTGATGAGTTCACGGGTCTGATAGCTGCAACAGAGGCGTCCATGAGGGGTAAACTGTCCCAGCTGACTTTGCCGGACTCGAATTTCTTCATTCAAAACGAGGCTGACATACCTGATTCGACAATGACAGATACCACGGTAGCCAACACCAGTTGTCAGCCTAAGCTCTTGAGTAATGCAAATTCTGCGGCTAAGAGTTGCATGGATGATGTTCTAGGATCGGGTAACTCAGACAAGGTTGACGCACATGAAGGACAGATATCGAGGATAGGAAGGGGTGATGTCGATAACGTGTGCCATACTAGTGATTTAGAAGCAAAAGAACAAGAGGTAATTAAGAAGCATGCCATCATGCTTGTTGTAAGCTTTTTTGATCAAAGATCAGCATAGCTTTATATGCCGTGGTGCGTTGTCCGTCTGTCTGCATGTAAACTTTTTTGTGGTGATACTTCTCTGAAACTACTGGATGGATTTTCAGGGAACTTCGCAGAAATGTTGCGCTAGGTGTCTAGTAGGTTCTAAGTAAAAATCAGGTTCAATCTGGCCACCACAGCTAAAAATAGATTTTCAAAACACAATTTTTGTGGTGAATGCTTCTCAAACAAGAGCTGTCGGAGAACAGCGCAGCTCAACTATTCGATTTTTCAGAGAATAATAAATTATATACCTAGTATATACCATCAGAAAACAAGGCTACAACAATGTGGGGTGGGGTTGGGGGCACAACATAACTATGTGTAAGAATTGACCAAAACTACACAGAAATATGTAAAAATAAAAATAAAAACAAAACAATTCGAGTTTTGAGTGGGGTGCAGGGTTGGGGTGGGGCAGAGGCGGGGGTGGGTGGTGGGTGGAGTGGGGGTGGTGAGGGCAACATATATGTGTCAGAAGCAATGTAAGAATTCACCAAAAAAACACAAAAGTAAGTAAAAAAAAAAAATCAAAATCAAGTGATGGGGGGCAACATATGAGTAAGAATTGACTAAAACAACACAGAAATATGTAAAAAAAAAAAAGGAAGTGTGGAGCGGGTGGGAGTGGGGGCGGGGGGAGGAGGGAGCCCATGCCCCAATATCGGTGAAGTATGAATAAGATGCATAATGCTATAAGAAATCCCAAACCAAAATTATAGATATATACATGCTTACATGCAAACCAAGATCTGCCTTTATTGCACATTTTATGGGCCATCACAATTTGGGTTCCATGGGAGCCCAGAATTTGCAGAAGACAAAATTACTTATCCAACTGTTTACAACATACTATAAGGAAACCAATTCCAAAATTTAATTCAGCTAGGACAAGAAATGTAAGAGATATAGACCTGTAAACACAGCTTACAAGCAAAATTTGATGTGAAACAGACACATTTTAAGGGCTATCAGAATTTGGGTTCCATGGGAGCCCAGGGGTTACAGGAACCAAAATTACTTAAGCAGCCCTTAAGGTAATGCTATAAGGAAGCTAATGGCCAAATTTGGTTGTGCTAGGGTAAGAATTGTAAGAGATATAGACTTGTAAACACAGCTTACACGCAAAATTTGATGTGAAATGGGACACATTTTATGGGCTATCAGAATTTGGGTTCCATGGGGGCCCATGGGTTACAGGAACCAAAATTGCTTATGCAGCCCTTAAGATAATGCTGTACGGAAGCCCATGGCCAAATTTGGTTGTGCTAGCATAAGAATTGTAAGAGATATAGACTTGTAAACACAGCTTACACGCAAAATTTGATGTGAAATGGGACACACTTTATGGGATATCATAATTTGGGTTCCATGGGAGGCCATGGGTTACAGGAACCAAAATTGCTTATGCAGCCCTTAAGATAATGCTATAAGGAAGCCCATGGCCAAATTTGGTTGTGCTAGAATAATAATGTAAGACATATAGACTTGTAAACACAGCTTACACGCAAACCTTGATGTGGGACGCCGACGCCGGGGTGATTACATAAGCTCTCTTATTCTCTAATAGTCAAGCTAAAAATGTAAGTAGTATAGATTTGGAACCTTTACCAAAATGACTGGATTGACATGTTGTTGGTCCTAAACAAAAGTTGTTTTGAATTGATGTCAAACATCAGCAGCCATCTTTGTTTACATAGAGTTATATAATGAAAACTTGTAGCGACTACTCCCCTAAAACTTCTTACGGATTTTCATGAAGCTTCACAGGAATGTTGCTCTTGATGTCTAGTTGATCCTAGCAAAAAGAGATTAAAAACAACAAACTACTTTCTGAAAATTATAAGGGATATTGATATGGGACTTTTTCTAAAAGGATCAGTACGACATGATGTTGGTCCTTCTCGAAAATCGTTTGATTCGACAAACATGGCTGCAACGGCCAGCTTTGTTTACATAAAGTTATATAGTAAAAACTTGTAGCTATTACCCCTCTGAAACTACTTGTTGCTCTTGATGTCTAAGTGATCCTATCAAAATTTCAGATCGGCCGGAAATTCAAGGTATCCGCCACGGCTAAAAATATATTTTTAAAATTCAAGTTTGCTGCGACTACTTCTTGAAAACTAGGAGATATTGATATGGGACTTTTTCTAAAATGATCGGTATGACATGATGTTGATCCTTGTCGAAAAATATTTTGATTTGACCTTAAACATGGCCGCCAGTGGCCATCTTTGTTTACATAGAGTTATATAGTAATAAGTTGTAGCGACTACTCCTCTGAAACTACTTGACGGATTTTCATGAAACTTCACAGGAATGTTGCTCTTGATATTGATTTTAAAAAACAAATTTGTAGCGACTACTTCCTAAAAACTATTAATAAGGGATATTGATACGGGACTTTTTCTAAAACAATCAGTATGACATGAGGTTGGTCATTGTCGAAAATCAATTCGATTCAGGTATGAAACCACTAATTATTTTCCCCATAGACACCAATGTTAAATTGTCACATATTAATGATTTGCTGCAAATTCAACTGAAGTATGGATAATGCAGCAGTGTAATGTTCACATAGAAAACTAATTTTCCACTTGAAAAATCACCAGAAAAGGTGGGGGTCACAAGACATGTAAGAAAGTTCTTGTTTGTTTACCAAACAGGTCAAGGGTACAGCTGTTTCCATTGATGGTTGCTCACAAAGTTTAAGCATAGAGTCGAAATTTCGTAAATGTTCATCAGTGCTCCATGGCCAGTAAAACCTATTAATACCTATTAATGCTTCTTATACATCCAACCATAAAATCGAATAGAAAAGTGCAGTTTTCCCCTACTTATAATGCCCATTTCTATAAAAAAAAGGAGGGATTACTTTTTATTATAGGAACTGCATTCGACTACACCTCGGAGGTTTACATTTAATTAGTGGTGGTAAACCTTCAACGTTAAACATTGTTGCCAGCGGCCATCTTTGTTTACATAGAGTTGTATAGTAAAAGCGTGTAGCGACTACTCCTCTAAAACTACTGGACGGATTTTTATGAAACTTCAAAGGAATGTTGCTCTTGAATTCTAGTTGATCTTAGCAAAATTTCAGATCGACCTGAATTCAAGATGGCCACCACGGCTAAAAATATGTTTTTACAAAACAAATTTGTAGCGACTACTTCTTGAAAACTATAAGTGATATTGATATGGGACTTTTTCTAAAATGATCAGCATGACATTACATTGGTCCTTGTTGAATTATTTTGATGTGACATTAAACATGGCTGCCGCAGCCATCTTTGTTTACATAGATTTCCTAAAGGAAGTCAGACTATATAAATCATTATAATATGTTCTTGTATATATTTACTTCTTTATATACCCGTCTTCGGGCATTTGTTGATTTATATATATATTATTTACATGCATATAGTTTATATTACTACCAGTCTACCATAACATCCCTTATTTGTAAATAATTTTATCTTTATATATTTACATAATTTTTAATTAATCCTTCATTTCATCATATGACCTATTTATGTGTCGACGTGCCGTAAAACACCATTCATTCATTCATTACATAGAGTTATGTAGTAAAAACTTGTAGCAACTACTCCTCTGAAACTACTTCAGACATATTTTCCTGAAACTTCACAGGAATGCTGAACTAGCTATCAAAAACCTATCAGTAGAGCTTCAAGCTCTTGTCTTTATTAATGACCACCAAGCCCTAGACTATAAAAGTTTTACAAAGGAAGTCCCTGGGGTCAGAAATGGCTGCACCTAGGGGGTCCACATTTTGTACATAGAGATTTTGCATGTTTTGCATAGACTTAGATAGGGAAAAACTTAATGCTTTCTCCTCAGAAACAGCTTGGCCAATATTGATCAAATTTCAAATGGATGATACTGAGGTCAATGCCTTTCAAAGTTGTACAAATAAGGTCAATACCTTTCAAAGTTGTACAAATAAGGTCAGTGTGACATCCAAGATGGCTGCCATTACCATATATGATCTCAGAACCTTAAACAATATTCTTCTCAAGTACCACTGAACAGATTTCGACAGTCTTTAGCTCACCTGAGTTTCTCTGAAACTACAAGAGACAAAAGTTTAATATTTTGCAATTACCATAAATGGTCCTCTACCAAGTTTGTTCAAATGGTGACACTGGGGAAATTTGCCTTTAACTGAAATATTTTTTATAGATCTGGAACCACAGTTATACATTTACAGAGCATGAACAGGCAGATACAACCTTCCAACCAGCATCGGCCCGGGGTCCGACCCCACCCCTTCGGATATAGCTCTTGCATTATAACTTGGAAACTGTTGAGATCCCCACCCTATAACTATATATACACTTACTGAGTATGAACATACGGATACAGTCATCCAACCAGCATCGGCCCAGGAGTCTTCCCTACCCCTGGAGAAATAGCCCCTGGATCAAAACTTGAAAACAGTCGAGATCCACCATGTATACACTTACTGAGCATGAACAGACAGATACCACTATCCAACCAGCATTGCCCCTGGGGTCCGTCCCCACCCATTGGGACATAGCCCCTGGGTCATAACTTGGAAACTGTTGAGATCACCACGCTATAACCATATAATATACACTTACGGGGCATGAACAAATGGATACAACCATCCAACCAGCATCGACCGTCAGGTTGGTCCCCACCCCAGGGAAATAGACCCTGGATCATAATTTGGAAACTGTTGAGAACCCCCATAACCATATACTTTTAACTTGGAAACCGTTGAGATTCCCACCATATAACCATATATGTAACACTTACTGGGCATGAACAGGCCATATATACATTTACTGTCTGAACACATTAAGGCTGGGGCGGGAATGCCATCAACTACGCGATCTAATTCTGTTACGAAATTATAAGCTTGTTCGACATTTTTTTCCACTTTGCAAAGATCATCAGATAAGCGTTTCAGGGCCATATTGGCCCCCTTGTTTATTCCCCAACCACCGAACGGTGAGGGAGCATATGTCGTTAGCCATGTTTGTCCTAAAGAGTTTGAGTGTCTTATCTCCTACCACAGGTTTAACCGATTGTTTAGAAACTTTACAGTATAATTACCTATGATGTCAAGATCTATGTGCTTATCTATTCTGCGTCAAAATCGACCTTGTATTACCAGAGTTACGACCCTTTTTTCATCAACTTTTAAATTAAAATATCTTGCGTATTTTCTCCCACAGTTTTCAGCCGATTGTTTCAAAACTTTACAGGATGCTTACTTATGATGTCAAGATGTGAATGTCGAATCCACATTGTATTACCAGATTTACGGCTCTTTTTTCGTCGGATTTTAAGTTTTTCGCCGATTGTTTCAGTAGGGACATCCGTGTCCCATGGACACATTTCTAGTTGAATTAAAAAATTTCATTGTATCTTAGAATCCCCTTAAAGAATTCAATGACACATCACACCATGCTTTCATTTTCATATGAAGAACTCTGGAGAAATAGCCATAAATAATAGTTCGCATGATCCTTACATGCACCGAGCGAAAATAGTTTTACTAGTGACCGGCAAGCCATTCTGTGACTGCTTTATTATATGATCTCCTACATACATGTTACAGCATATGCAACTGACTAAATTAAGTATGTTACCTGAAATAGTTTGAATATATGGATATTTGAGAACATTTTCCTTACTATTATTGTTTCTATTTCTTATCTTTTCAAAACGGCGTCACAACAGATGACATCACGATATTGACTTCATGTTTGTTTCAAAATAATAACTACATCATCAAGAACCTGCACGCGGTACTATAGACCGACAAGGTGGGCATATATTCAGAACATGTATATAACAGATCATGTAATAAATATATGATTCTCCATTTCAGGGCATGAACACTGTCGCAGATCAACCTAATCCTGATTTGACCATGCTACCAGATCTACCAGAGGAATCTGATGTCAGTCGTGCACAGCCATTAAACCTAGAGGAGATCGAGGAATCAGATAACGAATCTCAGGACAGCGTTATTTCCCAAAGTATTGAAAGACATTCAAAGGTCACACCTGAAAGTGAAGCAGCTGAAACAGATGAAACTAAACAGAGCATGATTATTTCTGAAATTGAAAAAATTCCACCTACAGGTAAAAGCACTGAGGATGTAGGTAATACATCTTTTAAGGACAAGATTATGTCTTTGAATAAAACGGAATTTATAAACAGCAATAGTCAGAAAACAAATAAAACAAGTATGAAAACTGATGTTGGTGCAGTAAATCATGAAGTTCCAGTTGCTGTACCAGCTATAGAAACAGTTCAAACAATTATTGGTGAGGAGTCTATAGAATCTAGCACAATGGATGTAGATGAACATGGGAATGAAACTGTTGAAATTGTCAAGAAGACAATCATAAATTCAGAGAAAACTGAAAGTGTTGAAGTTGCAGGTGTTGAAAACGTAAATCATCTAAATTATTCGGAGAAGGAAACTGACAAAGGTGAGAACGAATATCCAAAAGATCTAGAAAAAATGTCTGAAACTGATGATTTGCAAACTGTTGAAGCAACAAGCACAGGTGGTAGAACAGTTGGCGGTTTGTCACCTGCTTCTCCTCAAACTGCACCAGATATGTTCGGTGAGGAATTTATGATCACTGATGTACGTTCATTGACTGGGGAAGATGTAATGAACGATGATAATAGTTTAACTCCAGAAGCTGATAAGTCTCAAATTGAATCTCCAAGAGAAAACAAAGTTCCAACACTAAATGGGCAACAACTAGAACAAAGGGACAGTTGTAAAGCAAAAGAGTCTGCTTCTGTGTCCGACAGTAAAGCAAACCGTGCTTCAGAAGGCATTTCTCATGTTTTGCCAGCAGTATCGACCAATCAAACACCCGGCAATAGTCATGTGACTACCACCAGTCAGTCAGAATCTGGATCTGGGATGAGTGATTCTAGTTTACCTGTAATCTCAAGCACTTTTTCAGTATCGACCAATCAAGCACCCAGCAATAGTCATGTGACTACCACCAGCCAGTCAAAATTTGGATCTGGGATGAGTGATTCTGGTTTACCTGTAATCTCAAACGCGTTTTCAGTATCGACCAATCAAGCACCTGGCAATAGTCATGTGACTACCACCAGCCAGTCCAAATCTGGATCTGGGATGAGTGTTTCTAGTTTACCTGTAATCTCAAACACGTTTTCAATCAAAGATGAGCCTGTGGATAATCATAGTTACGGATTAGCTTCATCAGACTCGAACTTGAATAGAAATAATGTCGGAACATCGAACAAAGCCAACATATCTACGGTAGTAAACATGCTGCATGGGAGAAAGGTTAATCCAGATCCAGAAAAAGCTGCCAAATCACAGAAGCTTCGTGTAACAAAAGTCTCAACAAACATCTCAGCTTTCAATTCTTCTGTGTTGACCAAGCCTTCTGGTACATCGCATCTAGATAATATAAAAAATGTGGCGTCAGCAAACCTTCCACACTGTGTCACTAGGATTGTGGATGTGGCATCTAGGGCACAAAATACAAAACAGGGAATACCAGGATCATATACAGTTGTGTCCAATAATCCAAAACTGAGTCTACAGATGAGTAAAACGTCAAAAACACAACCGGCATGTGGCTCGCTGTTGCAAAACATGAGAACCACTGTTCAGCCAGCCGGAACGATTGTTACCGTAAACCAGGCGACTGGGCAAGCAGTAGTTCTGCCTCGGAACATTACTGTCGTTACACCTAACCAATCTGGGAACTCACAATTGTTGAGCAAAGCAATGGTAAAGGTAAATATGGATACGATAAACATTAATACGGTTGGCATACCGAAGTTAACGGAATTGATCGCTCGTAAAAATCCAATTCCCACTTACAAGCCTCCTCCGGTGCCGGAGAAAATCAGAACCCCGGAAAACTCAAAAACGTATCCCTGCTACGAGTGTGGCGACAGCTTCTACCTGAAGACCAGTCTGGATCAGCACACCAACCGCTGCAGCATGAAAATGTCATACAAATGCGAGCATTGCAAATATAAGGTAATCGTGTTTACAAACAAGTGTCAGTTACTCGGACATCTGCGCTCGCATATGAATATTGAAAATACGCAGGCCGTTCCCATCCACATCAAGTCAGATTCCATTGAAATTGTGACTAATTTTGACGATATCAAGTTAGGAACAAACTTTGATTGGTACACGCCTGCTAAAGAGGCACCCATCAAAGAAAAGCCGATTTCTGTTATGAATGGGAATGGTTCCATTCAAGCCGATAAAATCTTGACAGTCGAGAAAAATGGTGCCATAAAAAACATCCCTTTTGTTAAGAAAACCTTGATAAGAAATTCTAGTGTTTGCACGGAGTGTGGCACTTACGTTCACAGTGAGGCAAAGATGAAAAGCCATTTTCAGGACTCGGAGAATGGTAGCATCTTCTTCTGTGATATTTGCCCAGTTTACATGCCAAATGCGTGCGGCCTAGCTGCCCATCGACGTATTCATGAGATAAAGACAGTAACAGATTGCCCAAGTAAACTTACATGTCCAGAATGTGGGTTAGAATTCAGCAAAGAAACAATATATCAGTTTCTCACACATCTCAAAATAATATGTTTTCACACCAGTCGACTAGTGTCGTTCAACTGCTTAAAATGTAAGTCTCAATTCCGCAGTGTTGAAGGGCTCCAGAATCATTTGCACGCAATGTTAGAGCACTACTACAAGTGCGAAAAGTGTCCAATGGCTTTGAAGTCGTTGAAAAACTTTGAACAGCATTTTAGCACCAAACATCAGTCCGTTCCGAAATCGGACAAAATTCATGCTAAAATTATCTACAGATGTCACGTTTGTGACACGCTCATTGACGACCGATCATTTCTCGTCTCGCATGTGAAAAATCACGTGTCGGAGTTGAAAAAGGTTGCGGAATTTAGTTTTCACTGCTTGCAGTGTGGGCAGAATTTCAGCGAACGCAACGCGCTAACAATGCACTATCACAAAGAGCACTATATACGCTATATCCGGCGACGGGCATACTGTACATTCTGTCAGAAGGACTTGGTCGACCAAATCATTTTCATCCAGCATACTCTGATGGAGCACAGTAAGATCGGCTGTAAATTAACAGTAAAATTGTGTGATTATTGCGGACTGTATTGCAGGAGTGAAAGCATCTTCCAGAAGCATGCCTGTTTGGTCGAGAAGACAAGAGTTCTGGGAGATAGCGACATATCTTCTATTAATGAAAAGAATGATAAGAATATTGAAAAGAACGATAAGAACAAAGAAAGTGCAGGTGAAACTGCAGTGGGTCATACGGAGAAAACTAATCAAATATCGCTGCCTGATTTCAGCAGCTTGGAACCTGACAATGTCGGTGACATTACAGATAATTCGATCAAGTCTTGTAGATCTTGCAACATATCTTTTCGAACTGAGGGTGCTAGAAACAATCACCTCAAACTTCACCGAATGGAACAAATATACATTTGCATTCATTGCGATAGAATGAATTTCAGGAGTTTCCACGACCTGAGAAGCCACGAAATAATGTGTTCCGAAGTGAAAAAGAAAAGAGAATTGGATGCAAAAGAAAACACTGAATCCAAGAATAAATCGGAAGCTAAGTTTTTTAATGGCGGAGACGATTCAATTGAAACAACACCTCTTGTAGAAGACAACGAAGATGATGATTTTGGTCGAGTTAGGTTGACTCCGAAAGTCATGAAGAAGAATAAGAAGCCCGAGGTTCAGGTCACATATTTATGTGACCAATGTGATGAGGTTTTCACAAGACAGTCCAAGCTAGAGGAACATAAGAAGTTGGAGCATGGCTGGCATCCCTGTCACCTGTGTGGAGAAATTTACGAGTCAAACAGTATGCTTAAGCGCCATCTAATGTTAAGTCATGAAGGGAAAAAATTTGTGTTTTATTGTTGGATATGTAGAGGGCGGAAAATAGAAAAGTATTTTTCAGAAAAGACATTACTGGAGAGACATTTGGGAAGGCAGCATAGGATGAAAAATTGGGATGAGTCGAAAATTGTAGCCGAATTGCCCGGACTAGAGGGAAAGGGCTCTAGTCCGGAGCCGCAGAAACGTAAGGCTTCCGAGAACAATTCATCCCCAAATGAAGCCCCCGTGAAAAAACTGAAAGTTGAAGGTGAAATTGCATTCAAATGTGCTAAATGTTTCTTCACAAGCGAAGTTAAAGACGAGTTTTTACAGCATATTGTTGAGCACAAAACTGATGACACTTCGCAATGTTTCGAGTGTGGATTATGCTTTGCTGTTTTGCCATCCCTGAAGAAGCATTTGTTCATGGTGCATAAGGTTAGAGACTTTACCGCTTACTTGAAAGACAACAATATTGAAGAGGTCTCAGAAGTTAACAATGTAGATGACGATGGAATAGAAAGAGAACCAATACGCTCCGAACCTATCGAGGAATCATCGTCGGAAGAGGATGAAGGGAACCCGCTGGAATGCAAAGTGTGTTCTAGAGAATTTGACAATCAAATCGGTCTTAAAAAGCATATGAGAAATCACGGAATGGCTTTTATAAAAAAATCACGAAGGAGAGCGGTGACTTCATCTCCAAAGGAGAAAGAAAAAGCTTACGAAGCAGAAAATGTCGGTGAAAAAAAAGAAAAGTTGGTTTTAAAAATTAAAAGACCTAGACTTGATGTTGCGGATCATGAGGTTGTAGTTGAAGGAAATAAATTAGATAAACTTAACAATACAAAGATAGAACAAGATTCTGTAGAGTCAAAAAGTGAAACCGAAATTCAGCCTGGTCAAGAAAAGGAAGCAGTTGATAAAAGTAAAAGTAATGAAGATGAATTGCTCAAGAAAGATGAAGATTCTATTAACTAAGTGTTAAAATAATACTTTCAGTAAAAGAGACGAGTGACTTTTGAAAAACACTTGCTGCTAGCCTCAGATTTATTTAAAGAACCTGAAGAAAATAAGTAATGAAGCTGGATTGGAAAATAAAGATGAAGTGACAGTTGACAAATGTCAAAATGTTGATCTGATGTAAAAAAAAAAAAAATGTTGTTTTTTAAGAAAATGGGACAAGTGGCTTAATATTGCTGCTTGCCTCCAATGTGTAACAAAACGTGATTGCCACATTATAAGCCAATATTGTCAGAATTATAAATGTTTTCTGTTACCATGGTTACAGTTTAAATGCTAGAGAAATTTTATGAATGTATGATGTTAAAGTAGCTATCCAGCCAACAACAGGCATATGTACACCGCTTCTAAACCTACTGATGACGTGGTATATATACATGATATTACACATAAATACTGAAAAGTGGATCCCTTGGAAGCCACAAACACAAACATATTTTGAGAATCAAAACTCTATAGACACGATATAATCGGCTTTACTCAGCCAGGCGAAACCCCAAAACTTGAGCGTTGAATTAAGTTACCAACTCATAATTCATTTTACGTATATTCAGTCACGGGTATTTTAAGAACCCATGAAAATTCCTATATTTTAATTGGCACATATACATTATGATATGACCTGAACACCCGGACAGAGTTTTGATAAACAGGTTTTTAGTGTAATTTTTGCAGTTATTTGGCGGGTTTCTTTAAATTTTAGAGAATTTTTATGAATGTATAATGTTAAACAGATGTTAATGGGTGGTCAGCATTGACAGATCTGCTGTGTACCCATGTGATTTAAAATGTAAAATCATCTACAAAATCAGTAGATGCGTTAAATACTACTGAAAATTGCTTTATACATTTCATTCCTTAAAAAAGCTAACCCGCCAAATAACGCCAAAATTACACTGCAAAATTGTTTATCAAAACTCTATCCAGGAGTTCAGCTCATATAATATATGCTGAATAAAAGTATAGATTTATTCACGGGCTCTTAAAATACTTGTAAATTGAATTAAGAGTTGCTAACTCTTAATTCAATGCTCCAGTTTTTTGGAGTATAGCCTGGTCGGTTAAAGCCATTTATACTGTGTCTGTAGAGTTTGGATTTTCAAAATATGTAAGTTACATGACCTGGTCATCTGTAGGTTTATAAACAGTACATTGTTTGTAACAGTTGCCATTTGTGGCGGAATAGGGACTTCAATGTACCTGATTTGATGATGACAAAATGATTTGTTAAAATATATTGCTCTAATAAGGTGTTCAGATGACTAAAATGATAAAAAACTCAAAACTGTTTGCATACAACACAATTCCGAATAAATAAGCAATTTATAGTCAATTAACTTTAGTTCCAACCATACTTTAGAGATAATTCCCATGAAGATGTCTCAGAACTGGTCTACATGTGGTGGATGATGGTATAGTTGGAGTAATCTGATTGATGGAACAGCCACTATCGCTGCTCGCTTGTTGTTAGCTTAATCTATAACTGAACTGTATTTCCAAGTTTGCCGGCCACGGGAATTTCATCCGAGAGGTCATCATTTCCACTGGGACCTTTTTACATGGCCAAATTTGCAGAAATAAACATTCTGTTGTTTCGGTTTCCATTCAGCTCCGGAGAACATCTAATTATAGGATATAAAATCTATGAAGAGAAATCTTCACCATTTAAGGAAATATAGCGACACAGCCAAACAATCTTTATTATTGAATTCTTGAGTTCTGAAATACTTGGAATAGGGTGAAAGAATTATCAAAATTGGATGATAAACAAAGAAGATATGATCATTTTAAGGTTCTGTTGAAACGGATATGGAAGCCACCATTTTGAGAGCTATGACATAGTTTTTAATGACCATATGTGGATTATTGATTTATAGGGAAAGAAATGACAGCAACTGCATGCAAAATATGTATAATTAAAGCCCCTACTGCCATATAAAAGTCAGAAGATGGCACTGGGGCAGGTCTCTATATAAATTCTGCATGTTTCACATCAGAGGTCCCTTTTCAAAATTTTGAATAAACTACTGTAAAATAAATTATGAAAAGTTGCATAAATACACATTTAAACATGTTAAATTGATACTGAAGTTGTTTATATATAAAATATACAAAATTCTACCTAGGCAACTGCCTCGGCATAGCTTAGACCCTGTGACCCTTGCTAATACAAAATGTAAACATTTCCCACGTGGCTGTGTTTATCAACAAGCATGCTGCAGCAGATGGCTTCTTCTCTGTATTATCATCAAAACCAATTTAAAGCGGGTTGTCGACAGACCTTCAAAAAGGCATTTTTCATTGTTCATTTTTGGAAATATTATTGCGATTCAATTCAGAATAGAGTCGGCTGCTTCAGCATGTATAGGACAGTGTTTACATGACAGCTGTTTTAGTTGACAGACAGGCTGTGTGCAGCAGTGGTAATTTAATTGATAGGCCCCTCCTACAAATATTTACTACTGCAGCAGTAAATGTTAGGAGTTTAAGGGCAATATGACAGTAAAGTATTTTGCATTCATTTGCACTGATTTGCCTTGCTTTAAATGATATTTATCGATAATCCATATGTGGTAATTTGGAACTGCGACGTCACAAGTTCTCAAAATGGCGGCTTCCATATCCGTTTTAGAACAACCTTCAAATGGTCATATCTTTGTTGTTGAAATTATCATCTGATTTTGATCTATCTTTCACCTTTTTTCAAGTTGTTCAACTCTCTCATTAACAGAGCTTGTTTGGCTGTGCCACGACATTCCCTTTAAGAAACCAAAAGCAACCTTGGCAACTAACCGCAGTTTCTTAATGGTGAAGATTTCTCTTTATAGACTCTATCCGACTTGGTGTTTACCATAGACTTTATCGATAGTCTCTATATCTGGTCACACTCTTAATAGCGACTACCACTTGTACTAAAATCTTCAGAACATATTTATACATGGCAAACAAATTTGAAAATCTGAGGTAACGGATTGGTTGAACATTTTTGGTAAACTCTAGATTGTTGTATATATACATGTAATGTAACAGTTTTTTTTGTAATTACAAGTTATATTAATGTTTGTTGATGATTTGTAAATACCTGTTTTGTATTCGATTCATTTAAATGAAGTTCTTGTTATACTGATGTATGGATTTTTAGCAGTAATTAAATGTCTTGTCTTGAAATTATGGCTCTATTTTCTATTGTCTCCACATATCAACCACATTGTAACAGCTGTTTTTCTGTTGATTGTCTAATATAATTGCAAAATGGTACTATGCACTGCATTAAACACAATTTATTAATTTGACCTTTTTAGCTCGACTGGCCATTGTTTGTTGTCCGTGGTCCGTTTGATGTCACTCTAGCACTCTCATTTTGCATCTAAGCTTTACCAAACTTAGCCATAGTCTCATTATCAGTGAAAGCTCGGACATGTTCGAAAACCACCAATTTCGGATAATAAATGTCAGAGTTATGGCCCTTGATTAAATGAAAAATGCTATATTTTGCATCAACACTCGAGTACTTTCATTTGCATCCAATCTTTTTCAAACTTGGCCAGTCTTGATATCGATGAAAGCTTGGATGAGTATGTATCAGGCCCACAATTTAGAGAACTAGAAGGCCACAGCCTACATGTTGAGCCCTATTATGAAGAAGTCCAGGCTTTTTATTTGACCAACACCAATGTCAGTACGCGAGATATTCGTTCCTTACTTACTTAATATTTAATTTAATTAATGTCCTTAACGTGGATTGGGGATACATGTCGTATCGAGACTTGACGTAACCTATATTTTGTCAATAGTAGGTCACAGTGACACAAAATGTTGCATTATGTTAGATGCATATACGGAACATTGTAATAAAGTTAGTGAAAATCCGGAGAAAAAGAAGCAAGATACGCATGACTTTAACAGAGACCGAACCTGCCTATATTTCGGCAAAATTAGGTCACAGCAACCCAAAATTTTGCGCATGATGGTAGATGCATATAAGGCATGTAAGCAACAGTGTGATGAAGTTTGGTGAAAATCCTGCGAGAAGCTGGAGCCACATCATCGTTTTCCGCCACCACTCGTGATCAAGTAGAACCTGAAACAATACAGGGATCACGATGATTTGTTTGTGTGTTGTTTACGTCATTTTCAACACATGTAAGGTTATATATGACGGTCAATTTTTAGCTCTACTGGCCGAACTTCGGAAGGCCAGCAGAGCTTATCGGATGGCGAGTTGTCCGTCGTCCGTCCGTTAACTTTTGCTCGTTAACACGATAGCACCTTCATTTTTCATCCAATCTTTTTTCAAACTTTACCAGATTGATGATATCAATGAAAGCTCGGACAAGTTCGAAAACTAACCAGTTCGGACCAGTAACACCTGAGTTATGGCCCTTGATTTAGTTAAAATTGCTATATTTAACCTCGTTAACATGATGGGGCCTTCATTTGTCATCCTATCTTTTTAAAACTTTACCAGATTGTTGATATTAATGACAGCTCAGAAGATTTCGAAAACCAGTCAGTTCAAACCAGTAACACCGAAGTTATGGCCCTTGATTTAAAATTGCTATATTTTGCCTCAACCCAATATGGCCTTCATGTTTCATCTGATCTTTTTCAAACTTTACCAGATTATTAAAATCAATCAAAGCTCGGACGAGTTCGAAAACCAGCCGGATTGGACCATTTACACTGGAGTTCTGGCCCTTGATTTTCTGAAATATGCTAAAATTTGGCCTTGTTAACGCGATAGGGCCTTCATGTTTCATCCGATCTTTTTCAAACATTACCAGATTGTTGATATCAATGAAAGGTCAGACGAGTTTGAAAACCAGCCAGTTCGGACCAGTAGTACCGGAGTTGTGGCCCTTGATTTAGTTTAAAATTGCTATATTTTGCCTCGTTAACGCGATAGGGCCTTCATTGTTCATCCAATCTTTTTCTAACTTTACCAGATTGTTGATATCAATGAAAGCTTGGACGAGTTAGAAAACCAGCCAGACAAGACTATTTAGTTCGGAGTTATGGCCCTTGATTTTCTGAAATATGCTATAATTAGGCCTCGTTTACACGATAGGGCCTTCATTTTTCATCCAATCTTTTTCAAACTTTACTAGATTGTTGATATCATCGAAAGCTCGGTCGAGTTTGAAAACTAGCTATATAGGACCATTTACACCGGAGTTATGACCCTTGATTAACTGAAATATGCTATAATTTGGCCTCATCGCGATAGGGCCTTCATTTTTATGGGATGCCGAGTTGTCCGTCCGTTGTCCGTCGTTAACTTTTGTCTCGTTAAGACGATAGGGCCTTCATTTTTCATCCAGTCTTTACCAAACTTTAACAGGTTGTTAATATCAATGAAAGCTTGCATGAGTTCGAAAACCAGCCAGATCGGCCAAGTAACAGCGGAGTTATGGCCCTTGATTTAGTTAAAAATGCTATATTGCTATATTTTGTCTCGTTAAGACGATAGGGCCTTCATTTTTCAACCTATCTTTACCAAACTTTACCACATTGTTAATATCAATGAAAGCTCGAACAAGTTCGAAAGCCAGCCAGATCGGACCAGTAACACCAGAGTTATGGTCCTTGATTTAGTTGAAAATGCTATATTGCTATATTTTGCCTCGTTAAGATGATAGGGCCTTCGTTTTTCATCATATCTTTACCAAACTTTATCACATTGTTAATATCAATGAAAGCTCGGACAAGTTCGAAAACCAGCCATATCGGACTAGTAACAGCGGAGTTATGGCCCTTGATTTAGTTAAAAATGCTATATTTGCCTCGTTAAGATGCTAGGGGCTTCATTGTTCATCCAATCTTTACCAAACTTTATCAGATTGTTAATATCAATGAAAGCTCGGACAAGTTCGAAAACCAGCCATATCGGAATAGTAAGAGCGGAGTTATGGCCCTTGATTTAGTTAAAATGCTATATTTTTGCCTCGTTAAGACGATAGGGGCTTCATTGTTCATCCGATCTTTATCAAACTTTATCAGATTGTTAATGTCATTGAAAGCTCGAACAAGTTCGAAAACCAACCATATCGGACAAGTAACAGCAGAGTTGTGGCCCTTGATTTAGTTAAAAATGCTATATTTTGCCTCGTTAAGACGATAGGGGCTTCATTGTTCATCTGATCTTTACCAAACTTTATCAGATTGTTAATATCAATGAAAGCTCGAGCAAGTTCAAAAAACTAGCCATATCGGACCAGTAACAGCTTAGTTATGGCCCTTGATTTAGTTCAAAACGCTATATTTTGCCTCATTAAGACGAGAGGGCCTTCATTTTTCATCCGATCGTTACCAAACTTTTATTTTTTTTTAATTATTTTTTTTAAATTAATATATTTATTTTTTTCTTTTCTTTTTTAATTTTAATTTTTTTTAAAAAATTTTTTTTTTAATTTTTCTTTTTTTCTTTTTTCTTTTATTTTTTTTTAATTAATATTTATTTTTTTAGCTCTATGTTGGACCAGTCGGACCAGTAACAGAGGAGTTATGGCTCTTGATTTAGTTAAAAATGCTATATTTTGCCTCGTTAATATGGTAGGGCCTTCATTTTCATCTGATCTTTACCGAACTTTAACAGATTCTTTAGTTATGGCCCTTGATTTAGTTCAAAAGCTGTTTTTTGCCCGAAACTTCCAAAAAAACGTAAATGGCAGTCACTTGCTTCATTGATGTTATAAGAGCCATGTTAGCCAGTAGAGCGTCTACAGGCCCTCTTGGGCCTCTTGTTTATCCGATATTTTTCAAACTTTACCAGATTGTTAATATTAATGGAAGCTTGGACAAGTGAGAAAACTAGCCAGATTGGCCCTTGATTTAATTTAAAATGCTTTATTTTGCCTTATTAAGATGATAGGGCCTTCATGTTTCATCTGATCTTTACCAAACTTGACCAGATATTGATATCAATGAAAGCTTGAAAGCTTGGACAATTTTGAAAACCAACCAAATCAGATTAGTAACACCGGAGTTATGGCCCTTGGTTTATTTCGAAGATGCTGTATTTTGCCTCGTGAAGATGATAGGACCTTGCGGATTTCAACGAAATGTTTCAGAGATGATTGGTACCAAGCCTAGTTGCGCATATCATCACCGTGTTGCGGTTAAAAGATTTTTGGCCGAGTTATGGCCCTTTTAAGGTTTTAATACACAGTGCCTGGAGTAGTTCTCCTGAACCCGTTGATTTCATTGAAACTTGGCAAGGAAGATCAGTATCATGCCTAGTTGTGCATAGCATTGCTGTGTTCTGGTCGATTGATTTTTTGCAGAGTTATGGCCCTTTTAAAGTTTTAATACATAAACTTTGTCCCGGCTAGTTCTCCTGAACCTCTGGCCAGATGTCAGCGAAACATGGCAGGGATGATCAGTTCCATGCCTTGTTGCAAATGTCATCACCATGTTCCGGTTGAATGATTTATGACAGAGTTATGACCCCTTGTACACAAACATTATCTTTAGCCGGCAGAACGTCCACAGGCCCTCTTTGTTTTGTGGTGGAGGCAGACCATCCACTTTTCCTGGATAGAACCAGTACTGTACACCTCCCGCCATCCGTAAGAAACACTTCCTCACAAGTTGAGCTCCCAGCCGGATTCAAACTCGCAGCGGTGAGGATCACGAAGAAGACTTAATGAGCATTACAAAATGATCACAATTCGGGCAGATTTTACCTCTCTGCCTGGACATGCAGTGGTCCTATTCTTGTCCAGGAAACACACGGGGCTAGGTTGAGTCAACCTAATACTTAGTCTAGTAGTTTCAAAAAGGAAAATGACAAATGATCTTACGAACATCGCTTGAGCAAAATGTTGGCAAAAGAGATTAGATGCCTTTTGCTCATTCAGAAAGTGAAATGGACTAAGGGATTTTCAGTTTTGGGCTTGGGTGACCCTGAAATGAGTAAAACACTGTTTTAGTATTATTTCTTTTAATGATTTCATAAACAACAGCATGTTGTCTTATTTTATCAAAAAGTAACTTGCATATAAAAGTGCAAAATAAATAAATATGAATAAAATTACAATATAAGCTGTACATATGTTCAACATTTCATTATGGACTCAACTATTGCATTTAATCTCTTGAAAAGAGATGAACATTGCGACTTTAACCCTTAACCGGCTACATATATAATATTATAATGGACTGTTCTTTCTTTGAATTAAGACCATTCCATTTATGTGACAAAGGGGTGTTTTGGGGAAAATGACTGATCAGCAGCCAGACATTGATCAGCCGGCGAGTTACTCGCATGCTGATCTGGGTTTACAATGGACGCGAAAGGCTATTATAGTCGTGCTTAGCGGGTTAGGGGTTAAAATAAATGACGACCCACATTGGACCCAGCATTTTTGGTCTTAAATATTTTGGCATGAAACACAAGGAATATTTTGAAGGTTTTATGTTCCATTGAAAAACGCAGGCCACAACCACAACAGATTGTTTGAGGTGCAGGCTTCAGCCAATGGTTTTTAAGCATTTATATCAACAATTTAGACAATTTGTACTTTTTAGTATATATCATTGAAACTGGAATTTTGATCGAAATGGTAAATAAAAATACCAAAGTTTTTAAAATTGGTTGAGAAGTATGTTTTTACAACCAAAATACTTTCTTGATGGGCGAGTCCGATTTTACCTATGTTATCTCCATGCTGCTTGAAAAGCTGAATCAGTTTTCTTTACTGTTTTGTGTTCAATCTGTTGAGCGTCTTAAGGGGTTGATCACTATTTTCAAACAACATTTATTTAAAAGGGCTCTAAAAGACTTTAAAAAAAGCTAAAAGAATTATCAAAATACAACCAAAAATAAAGGAGATATGACCTGCTATTGAAAATGTGCAAAGAAATATAAATGGAGGCGGCCATCTTGGAACGATGAAGTCATTGCACCTTTTTATCGTATATGGCATATTGAAAAAATATGTTTTAGAGCAAAAACAACCATGCAATATATACATTTTATATTTGTATATTTATTGTAATTTTGCAGTGATTTTCTTTGCCTTAAAATATATTTTGTCAATATGCCATATATGGTAAAAGGCGCGATGACATTGTTCTAAGATGGCCGCCTCCATTTATGTTTCTTTCAGTTTGCAATTTTCAATAGGTCATATCTCCTTTATTTTTCATGGTATTTTGATAATTCCTTCAGTTTTTTTAAACTTTTTCAGAGTCCATGTAAATAAACGTTGTTTGAAAAAAGTGCATCAACCCCTTTAATTCTCAGATATTATAAGTTAACACATTAAAACACTTTTGGATAGAACTTCCATATTAAAAAAACTTGATTTTGAAAAGTAAGGTATTTTTATTTACCACTAAATTGCGGTTTCACTGATATATAATGTTTACTACAAAGCCTTGACAGAGTTATGTCCCATTAATGTTTACTACAAGGCCTTGACAGAGTTATGTCCCATTAATGTTTACTACAAGGCCTTGACAGAGTTATGTCCCATTAAACAACTCATTTTGAATAGTACTGGACAGGTCACCACAGAGAGTGAGGTACGAGGCTCGTCGTGTTTGGCTAATTTCTGCCCTAGTATATCCGATACTGGCATCATCTAAAATCTGTTTAAAGGGACACACAGCAATCTTGAAGTTTTTATCAAGCATTAAAATTAGGCATCTCGTTTTATTCATCCAGTATCATGTTGACTTTAAAGGAACACATGGCAACCTTGAGTTTTATATCAGGCATTAAAATTAGTTCACACAGCAATTTATTAATCCTGTATCATTTTGACTTTAAAACTGCTTGCATATAATTAAGTAAACAATTGAGAATTCTACTTCCTTCATTATTCTACACATTTTTTAAAATATATTATTGGTACAATATTATCAAAAGTCAAAAATATGTAAAAACAATTTGCTTTGAACAATTTTAACAATTAATATTAATGATTGAACTAATTCAAGTTAAGAGAAAAACTAACGGGACGCCGTGAGTTTTTAAACAAGAGGTCAATGACCTTGAAGCTCTACTGATTGATTGATTTTGATTTCAGGAAGTAGTCGCTACAAACTTGTTTTTTGAAAAGATATTTTTAGCCGTGGCGGCCATCTTGAATTTCCGGCCAACCTGAAATTTTGCTAGGATCAATTAGACATCAAGAGCAACATTCCTGTGAAGTTTCATGAAAATCCGTCAAGTAGTTTCAGAGGAGTAGTCGCTACAAGTTTTCATTATATAACTCTATGTAAACAAAGATGGCCGCTGACAGCCATGTTTAACATCGAATCAAAACGATTTTTGACAAGGACCAACATCATGTCATGCTGATCATTTTAGAAAAAGTCCCATATCAATATCACTTATAGTTTTCAAGAAGTAGTCGCTACAAACTTGTATTTTGAAAATCTATTTTTAGCCGTGGCGGCCATCTTGAATTTCCGGCCGACCTGAAATTTTGCTAGGATCAATTAGACATCAAAAGCAACATTCCTGTGAAGTTTCAGGAAAATCCGTCAAGTAGTTTCAAGGGAGTAGTCGCTACAAGTTTTCATTATATAACTCTATGTAAACAAAGATGGCCGCTTGCAGCCATGTTTAACGTCGAATCAAAACGATTTTCGACAAGGACCAACATCATGTCATGCTGATCATTTTAGAAAAAGTCCCATATCAATATCACTTAGAGTTTTCAAGAAGTAGTCGCTACAAACTTGTTTTTTAAAAACCTATTTTTAGATTTGGTGGCCATCTTGGATTTCACATCAACATGAATTTTTGCTAAGATCAACTAGACTTCATGGGCAACATTTCTGTAAAGTTTCATGAAAATCCATTCAGTAGTTTCAGAGGAGTAGTCGCTACAAAAAAAGTGTACGGACAGACGGACGGACGGACGACGGACGCCGCACCACCAGTCGAGCTAAAAATCAAGATTGCCGTATGTCCCTTTAAAACTGTATGAATATAATTAAACAAAACTTTGACATTTTTTCGTCTTATTCTACCATAGGTTTAAATATATAATTGGTGCAATATAAACACCAGTTAGTAACATGCAAAATCATTTCGCATTAATATATACTATTCTTATAATTAAATTAATATTAATGATTGAACAAATGCAAGTTATCTGAAAAAGTAACGGGACGCCGCAAGTTTTAAAACAATTAAGATTGCCTTGTGTCCCTTTAACAGTTGTAACTACATTGCCCTATCGCCAATGGTGCGAAATTATATCATACGGGTATACAATTTTGTGAAGACTGGTCGAGTAGAATGTAAAGATAACATGTACCGACTTGACCAAAATTTAACCATTTTTAATAAAACAAAAAGGTAATTTTACTGCGACCAAGACTTTTGACCTATTTACTATAATGACCAATCTCATTAAAATCATATCCTAATTACGCTTTGATACTCTCCGCTATAGGATCTAACAACACTGCCTTGGAGGTCACGTCAGATCGACCTTTCGTCTAATCTATATTCATGTGAAGATCAACTAAATTCAACCAATGAAATCGCGCGTTTCATATGCACTTCAGATGGAGTTGGAGTGAACTCAACAAACGAAAATCCACATAAAACACATAGATCTATATCCGAAAACAAAATAAAGTCTTTGTGTGTTACTGATGTGGATTGCATGATAAATACAAAGAAATGCACTAAATGTCATGTTTTACATCAAGAATACGAAGAAATCAACAATCAGAAAAGTACCTGAAAAATATATATTCTACCGAGATTATTGCGACATTAGGTTTCCTAAATAGTATAATAGTAGGTCTTAGTGCATCTTGCCAGCTGAGCACAGTTGGTAGCGACATGGACTAGTGCGATGGTCTATTATTATTATTACCGGCGAGTGTAATTTTAGTATGGGTTCAACCTCACAAATCAAAACATATTTGTTGTTGTACCGCTATTGAATTCCGTCAATCTTGTTTCCTTTCAGTAAATATTCAATAATGGTTGGTGTGTTATGTTTGTCAATGCAATTATTTTGCGTTTTATAAGCTACAAATTATGGACACTGTCTCTTTCAATACTGAGCGTAGACTGCTCCACAGCGTTAGACTGTAACGCGAAATGCGCAGTGAAGGAGTATATGTAGGCTGAAATCTGATTGGCTAATCGTAAAGTCAATCTTGTCAGATCCTTAGTAGTGTAGAGTATCATAGCGTGATAAAGGGTCTGATTTAATGAGATTGTATAATGAACAACCCCTATACAATGTTTCATGATGCTTGTTCCAGTCTAACTAAGTCCCAACAAACAAGGGTACAAAGTTTATGATGAATTGTTCAGTAGAACTTAAACAAACACAACATTTTGGATGTAAAGTTAACCAGTTTCCAAGTAATGTTTCATTCACTGACTTTGAACTTTGATCTGCTAGTATCAAGCTCAATAGGTGATGGATGACCCATCAACATGTATACCAAGTTTCATGAAGATTGGATCAGAAAAACCTGACACCAAAGAAAGGAATGTAAATCTAACAGACGAAAGCCTAGGCCGAGGGTACAGGAAAAGCTTTTAAATGGTCAATCTAAATGAAATGCGGGTTTTACATCTCCTTAGCGCATCAATGTAGGTAAATTTGGTCAGCAACTTCAGAGGGAGTTTTCCACCAGACATGTTCCCGCCAGGGAGAGAACCCACCTGGGGCAAACGTCTGCAATGCTAAAGCAAAGGCCATGTCCAATATGCTACAGAGTGTGCTAGTTGAACTAAAAATGTCATCAGACGAATGAACTCAGTATTGCAATTTGATGCCTTTTTGGGCCTAAGGCTTTTGCATAAATTTAGTCACGTGACTGAAGTACTTTTGACTTGTTGCTGTTTTCACTAGTAGTTACTATTTGTATTACATGTAATATTTATTTAATTCAATGTGAACATGCATAGGAACTATAGAAGGGAACACGCACAATTTGAAAATGCCGAATCCAAATCATAACTCCGTCCAAACATCAGATCTTCCAAACGCCGGTGTCCTCACCCGCGAGAAATTGTCCGTCTGCACCCTCTGTGGTGACTCAGCCATTCCGCCATTTTGAGATATATACGAATTATGGGAGATTTTTGTTCCAGAAGTCTGTTTGTAATGGTTAGCAATGGACATGTTGGACAATGAACTAATAGCACTGTCTGGGGACTGGAAGTTAAGTGATGAAGCAGACGGATTGTTATTATTAATGCTGAGATTCGTTGAGTTTTTGTTGTGGTCCTTTACAGGGGAAAGTGGGATCTGCCGTTCGATGCCATTTTTCTTCATTGGAGATGAAGCTGGGGACCTACTGTAAGAGGCTGCATGTCCGGTTTTGGGTACACCCTGTAAAATACAATACAAAAACACGAATTAAATGTTTTTTAAGATTTTTGAAAAAAATCTAACTCCATTGCATTTAAGTCATTTAAAAAATGTTCAAGCTCGTGATTTTCAGATTTTTTTCCAACTTGTAAATTATAAACTAACATTCCATATAAGGAAATGATGCATATATTTATATTTAGTTTCCCCTTTTGACACATATATAATGTGGTTTTAACAGAAATGAACTCCAGCTTTGCTGGCAACATTAGAACTTTACAGAAATGTACACCACCCTTGCTGGCAACATTAGAAGTTTACAGAAATGAATCAGCTTTGCTGGCAACATTGGATTTTTTTTCTTTAACAAATAAATGAGTTTGATATTTAAAATGATTTTTTTTTTGCAAACATTCTTTTAAAAGGCCAATTAATAATTAAATATACATGTAATTGATGTTCCGTTATTAATTTCCAAACTAGCGCTTATTAATAAAGAACACCTCACACATATTAATTTAGCAAATCTGGTAAAAGGCAACCCTATAATTATAAAATAAGTCCACTCTATTATCATAATTTTATAGAGCAAGCAAGGTAATTTAAAGCTAGAAGCTTTATGCCAAATTTTCTTTTTCCACGCTACAATTTTCGAACACTAAGTAGGATACTATATTAATATAGAATTTATATAATATCACAGGGAAAATTACATTCCTAAAGACCTAATAACAACAGTTATTATGTCTGTGGCATATATAATGACATCGTCGGATACCCCCGTGTGATTCGTTCCGTTACTCTCCACTATCACCCGTGGGACATTACGCCTGATTTCGGTCGTAATCAGTTTAGAGCAATGCAACGATCTGATTGGTTTACCCAAGTTTTCATCGTAATTGGGATATCCAATGGGATCGTTTTCTCTGTTCTATTCTATTCTGCTAAAACGACCGAAATCAGGCGTAATGTCCCAAGGGTGATAGTGGAGAGTAACGGAACGAATCACACGGGGGTATCCGACGATGATATAATGAGGAATGCAGATATATTACAGTGACAAGAATAATTAATTAAGATAATATTTCACTGTTGTAGAATTAGATGTCTAAAATATCTATAGAGGGGAAAACGGAGCTGATCCGGCACAAACTGTTTTTAATGAAGGAAAATTATTGGTAATGTGAGAAAAGGTGTAAAACAAAAGATGCAGAAATTAATATAGGTTACCATGGAGAGTAATACCAAGCTATGGGTCTTTATTTCATGGAAAATAAGGAATCCACCATCCGTGCGGTCAATAAACAATATTTATTTATGGAGTTCAACTAGATATGTTGATCTCCTGGATTCATTAATTGATATTTGTATCCATTACTCAGAGCAATTTTTTTTCCTATTTGTACTTTTCAACAGTATCGCACTGTCTTCGTCAGTCAATCGTAGGGCACTTTAGTCAGCTTTTAGGGGACTGGGGCCAGGGGCCCTCAGAAAGGGGAAATTTGCATTGTTTTCATATCAAAAGGGAATTTTTATGAAACGCATATCAGTGTTTTTTTTCCTAACATAAGTGGAAATGTCAAAAATCCTAATCCAGAAATATATAGAGGATATTTGTTAGTTTGGAGTGAATATATAGGATTTATTTTCATCCAGAAGTGAGAAAACTTATATTTCAGGAGTGCTTTAGCACGAGTGAAAATATAAGTTTTCTCACTTCGAGATGAAAAAAATCCTATATTCACGACAAACGAACAAATATTCTATTTATAATATACTTTTTATCATGCAACACTACCCAACTGTTTCAAACAGAAAATACATTTCGTTCCGAGAGTTCCCCTTTAACGTATTCGCGGATAAATATAGTAATGCCAGTGCGTGATGCGATATACATATATTTAGTGTGCATAGAATATAGTTCTAAACTTTGACACAAATTATGACTTTTATAAGCAAATGTAGATAAAAGTAGTTCCATTTTTTCCGGCAGTGAGAATATAAGTTCTTATATTCTCACTGTGGAAATATAAACAATGAGAATATAAGGTTTATTCTAACCATACAATCCACTATTTCACTGGGAAGTATAAAATAAATCAATTTATTCATTTTTTTTTTTTGCGGGGAATTTGTAATAGAAAAAGGGGGAAAATATCTACTTTTAGGTGAGGTGAATGGTCCTGAATTTCGACCCCAAAAATGACCAAATAAGTGCCCTAGAATGATTAATTTACAGAGTTGTCCCATAAATTTAAACTCGTGTTGGTAGTACCCTCCATGGCAATTCTCAGTGAAATATAAGTATTTAAATATAATAAAATACAGTGAATGTTTCTGCAGGAATGTGCACATGCCATTGTATAATGAATTCTCAGTCTCTACTTTAATGTGAGAAGGCCAAACTGTATACAGTCAAACCTGTATTAAGAGACCACTGAAGAGAAGAGCAAAACTGGTCCCTTAACTGGCTACATCTATATAATGGACTGTTCTTTCTTTGAATTAAGACCATTCCATTTATGTGACAAAGGGGTGTTTTGGGGAAAATGACTGATCAGCACCTGGGGATTGTAAACCCTGATCAGCCTGCGAGTCGCAAAGGCTATTATAGTCGTGCTTAGTGGGTATTTTTTTATATTTAAAACAATACAATTAGGCACTTAAAGAAAAATTTCTTAAAGCAGGTGGTTTCCTGAGCAGGTTTAACTGTGATTTCAAGGATAAAGTTGGAAGATTGCCAAATAAGCATTCCAGAATTTAAATTACTGAAAAGAAAACATTCAAACTAGCAAAAATATACGATAAAGAGTTATTAAATAAATTTGTAAGATTGTTAACAAGTTTAATAAATTCAATAATAAATTAGCACACACGTGAGATTCTATTTCAGTATATAACACAAGTGAGGCGAATGCGGGATTGTGAATTCAACATTTTAACTGAAAAATCTAAGTAAAAATACATGACAGAGTTATATTATATATTCTGTGATGAATTATAGAAATTTCTCAGTTTGAGAAAATCTATAACATACCCTTCCTCTACTGTGCTATCTCGCCTAGTGTGCAAGATAGCACAGTAGCCAAATGTTATGAACTAAACGATAGACGTCACGATATTACGTCACGAATTGACGTCATGATATTACTCCGCGCTGTCGCCAAAGGAGTGACCGAAGAAGGAATACTTTTGTCAAAAGACGATTGGAAAGAAATTCATCACACAATATATATTATATAGTTTAATTAACATTTTTGTCGTGATACGGAAATAATTCACTCGTGGGAAATATTCTTGCGATATAGGAACTCGTGCGAAAACGCACTCGTTTCTATATCGTAAGAATCTTTCTCACTCGGGAATTATTTCCCGTATCACTTCAACAATGTTAATTAAATTCTATATAGTCCTTGTCATAACATTGTGTAATGAAAATAACGTGTGCCAAGTTTCAAAGCTTTCTGACAATTTATTTTTGAGAACTGAAGAAAAACAAAACTTTAACTAAAAATTTACTCAAATTGTCAAAACACGTAGACGGACATACGGACAGATGGAAATCGCCAAACTTTAAACCTGGGCCCCCTTTTATGAAAGAACTTATGACCATTTTGATCGTAAATCAATTTCTTAAATGCTTCACTCTAATGTTTCAAAAAACCGTGATTTCATGTTCTGATACGGGTGATATTTCTTCACTACATGCACACATAATTGTCTATACTGAATGCATAGGTGAAAAAAGTGAACAATTTTAAAATTTGAGACTTATCGTAAGATTTTTTAATAAAACAGGGCCCTGGATTGCTACGCAATCCGGCTAATAATTAATAGCGTCACATAATGTCACATAGTGTCAGAAATATAACATCAGACAAATTTATACCACTAAGTGGTTTACTGAAAACACAGATTTGTGTTACTGCACTCCTTTGACAGAAGTTATGTGATAAAATTAGTGCATGTGCTGGGGAAAAGTAGTTATTTTTTCTCAAGCCTAATAAACAATTGTTTGGAAATTAAATGTAGGTCATCAAATGCTATTTGACAAATGTCTTACAGCAGACAAAATAATAAACACTTCAGGATAAGAATATTTTAGCAAGTTCTTATTTTGTAATAATCTGCTATTCATAGATATGTAACTATGAAAAGAATAATTTACAGATAGATGCTCTTTTGAGATGAAGTTTTAAGATGTATTTATCATTAAACTGATTCTTGAACCCCCAAACCTTTACTGCCTTACCCTTACAATAAAAATTAGATTACTATGGTTCTTTAACATGCTAAGAGGACAGTCTTTTTAATACATAAGGCTTAAAAGAAAAAAGTGTTTGCTTCCGCTAACCCGACCGTCCCTATTATTTAGCCGCCGACCCTAACTTTTTTTATTTCCAAAAAATCTTTTAAAAAATTTAAAAAAAAAAATTAAAAAAAAAAAAAAGTTGAACCCATGAACCAAGGTTTCTTATGGAGAAAAAAAACATGCCTCCAGTGAGATTTGAACCCACGACCCCTAGGGTTTCCAGTTTACATTACCAAATATTGAAAAAGGGCCATAACCATGTATTATCTAGGTATTAATACCTTCCCCAGTATTTTTTATCATATTAAAGGTGTTTTTTCATTAACAAAAATAAGGTCATTAATAATAATAATAAAAAAATAAAAAAAAGTTTTGCCTGCCTACCTACCTAACCCTATTTTTTTTGAAGCCGTTAGCGGGAAACAAACCATTTTTTTTTTTTGGCCTAAGGAACCACCCGGTTTATGTCCCCATCCCACAGACAAAGCTGGGGAAAGTGTCCTGCCTAAGGACGCACCAAAGTAACCCAGTGGTGCCAGCGAGGCTCACACCCATGATGTCAAACCTACTGTCTAATGGGCCACTGCAGCTGCTCATATAAAAGCAAATATTGAATAGAATTCATCGTACTATGACATGCAGGAGGCATAGAATATTAATTTCAACGTTTAGGTTGGATTATAAAAGAAAAATTCACACTTATACTACAAAAAGACTGTAAACATTTTGACAAAATTTTCATTGAAAACGTTTTAAAAATACACCAAGTTTCCATTTAAATTTTCTAAATTAAAAAAAAGAAAAGAAAAAAATCCATGATGTAATTGGACATTTGAGGAAATTCTTTTATCAAAGCTATGATTTTGTTGAATGTACAAATTAAAACAACTTTGTTGTTACGATGAGTCAATGCAGAACTACTGTAACTACAAACAAATAGAGATTAAGATACAACAGTTTCGCGTCGTCTCCTCGATTAGTTTACAGTCTTTCAAAACCACAATATGTTGACTACTGTTACAGCAGGGACAAAACAACATAAACTCATACATGTCGTCTTGCTCATAAAAATATGGGACTTGGTCCAAATTCCGAGTTTGTTCCACGACCCTAGAAAAGTTGCATCAAACATTTGCTTGAATCTCGTGTATAAAACAATTTATGTCCGAAGTACTTTTTGCTGAAAACAAAGACTGCTTACCGGTAACAGATAATAACTAGAACTATCGCTGAAGGTGATGAATACCCCCGCTTAAATTATAAGTCAAACAAAGGGCCATAATTCTGTAATAAATTAGGCAAATCAACAATAGGTGATGTAGACACACATAAGGTCAATAGTTGGTATGTGTATATGAAGTCTGGGAACAACCAATTCAAAAACAAGACAAAAATGTATTACGCAACAGGATGCAAAGTGATGTTACGGAATGTGATTCCCATATAGCCCCCACTTCACTTTGTGAAAGTGGGGGTATAACAATAGACAGACCATCAACAACTGTGAGAAATGTTTATTTAGCTGAGTCAAGATTTAGCGCAGTGGATGAATTTTGAGGATTCTTGTAAAATTAACGCAAGGACAAGTTCTCCGCCATAGGCATAATTTTATTTTAGCGCTCTTACGCATTGCAGAAGTAGGGCAATGTAAGACTATTTCCAATCCAATCTCATTAAAATCATATCCTAATTACGCTTCGATACTCCCCGCTATAGGATCTGACCACATTCCCTTGAAGGTCAGGTCAGATTGACCTTTCATCTAATCAATATTCATGAGAAGATCAACTAAATTCAACCAATGAAATTGCCCGTTTCACATGCAGTTCAGATGACGTTCGAGTGAACTGAACAAAAGAAAATCCACATAAAACACATAGATCTATATCCAAATAAAGATAAAGTCTTCGTGTGTTATTGCTGTGGATTGTACGATAAATTCAAAGAAATGCACTAAACAGAATGTTTTATATCAAGATACAAGAAAATCATGGGCGCTGCCATGTGTTTTTGGAAAATATATATCCCACCGAAATTATTACAACATTAGTACACTAAATAGTAAGCCATAGTACATCTGGTCTGCTTAGCTGTTGATAGCGCTCTAGACTGTTGACCCGCGAGTGTCATTTTAGTGTGGGTTCAATCGCACGAATCAGTAAAAAATGTTGTACTGCTGTTGTAAATTCCGTCAATCTTTTCTTTATTTTTTTTCAGTAAATATTCAATAATGGTTGGTGTATTATGTTTGTCAACATGAATTGTGTTTTATAAGCTAAAAGTTACGGACATTGTCTCTTTAAATACCGAGCATAGACTGCTCAACGGCGTTTTACTGAACGCGACATGCGCAATGAAGCAGTCTATACCGAACAATTTTGTAGGTCGAAATCTGATTGGCTAATCGTAAGGTCAATCTGCTGTGAACTGCAATGGAGTGTTGTCAGATCCTTGTAGTGTAGAGTATCGTAGCATGATAAAGGGTCTGATTTTAATGAGATTGTTCCCAATCGATAATCATCAACGAGGCAGTTTCAATTGTCTCTGTTTGTTAATCGCACATATAAGTCAAACAGGAATTTAGCGTTCAAGGTCTATACCTTCAGGACAAAGTCCACTTAAGGCGCTAAAATAAGACACCCTGCCAAATAAACGTTTCCTGCAGTAATTAACATGTCGCCAGTACTTAGATATCTCCGCCCATTGTTGATGTCGGAGTTTACGGACAATAGGTTATATCATAATACAGTTGCACATGCTTTATTATACTGATAACTGGCGACATGTTAATTGAATGAGTAATTATGGGCACCCTTGTTTGAGTCCACTTGGTGTGAAAGGTCCAGTTGCTGATATCAGATATCGTTTTCATAATTCTGTCTTCATTTGCAACATACACAATAGCCATGATGACGCATAATTATGTGCTTTGTTAACATTATGTTACACATAAAATTAAGAATAATTAACAATAACTGAAATTATGAATTTAGTTCTGTAACTTCTCTTGAGTCTTTTAAAACATTATAATGAAACAAGCAATAAATGTGCAATAGACAGGATAAAAGCCATGTGCTTGATTTTTTGCAAATAAAAAATATTAGAAATATCTTAAAATTGCGTTTATAATAAAAAGCGAGTCAAATCTACCAAATAAAAAATTAAAAAAATCACGAAAAGAAAGGTTTATAAACTCTGTCCAAAATTACCTTCTGTGCATTAGAACTTGGAACATATCCTGAATGCGATGGTGTAGATTTCACATCACCATTTCCAATGTATTGCCAGTTGGGTTCTGTGATTTGTCTACCTCCTGTACTGGATTGATTCTGAGTGGAATTTTGAGAACCAGACTGTCCATAAAATGCATTCTGGGATGAAGAATTTGTATACGACCTATCTGGGCCATATCTTGATTGATTACCGTACTGATCAGTTTTTGTCGGTGAGTTGTTGTTAAATGATGGGTTTTGAGACATGTAATTTTCATGAGATGATGATGAAGTATAATGAGACGTGGAATTAGACTGTGCCTGAAATGTGTTTTTCGAACCAGAATGGTTCCCATATCCATTCTGATATGGCTGACTATATGACACGGTTTGCTCAACAAAATCCGAGTTTCTGGAAACTTGACTGTAGTCAGAGTGTCTAGGAGCTTGACTGTAGTCAGAATTTCTAGGAGCTTGAGTGTAGTCAGAGTTTCTAGGCGCTTGATTATAAGTTTGTGGGGGTCTATTATACCCACTTACACTAGACTGTGCTTGTTGTCCGTAAGAATTAGGAACTTGTTGCGAGTTATAAGAAGTCTTCTCATTATAGGACACATTTGAAGACTTTGAGTAAGTCACATTTTGAGAAGATGGAGACTGATGATTGTTAAACCCATTCTGATTGGTTGTTCTAGTGTTCTGACTGTAAGACACATTCCGACTGACTGAAGAAGACTGGTTCCCAGAACTGTTGTTATTCATTCTCCGAGTTTCAGCAGGACTGCTGTACAGTCTAGCTATTGCATCCTGGGTACCAAACATGCGCCCTGCAGATGGGGCACTCCGTGGGGGCGTGTTCATGACTACAGAGCTACTGCCCTGAGAACTATTTAGGCCAGAATCATGGTTCCTGTAAATGATAAACAATACATTAATAGCAACATCAACTTTCATTAAAATTATTATTTTAATATAAACTTTAGTTAGAAAGGAATAAAATTTAACCTGCACCAACTTAAGGTGAACTCACAACCAACTCTATATACAATATACAATTTAAAAACATCATGCATCGCTACTCTATGTAATAATGTGCACTAAAAGGACATGCAACTAAATGTGTGCCAGAACTAAACCGTTAATATGCAGATTAAAATAATCACGCTCAAACTGCCACACTATTATGGACTAGGATTGGTGCACAAAACACAAGATTCTATAGAACTGTGAACAACAAATCTATCCTAAAATATCCATAAAGCATAAAATAAATGTCATTTATTTTATTTTAACTGAAATGGACCAGCCCTCACCACGTGGCAGCTCTCGGGTACCAGTACATTATTTCCTGTGTACTGAAACACAGAGCCAGTGGTTGGAACTGGTCCCCAGCTGATATAGTCCAATCGTCTGTAAAGGCACAATTATCTAGCAAACACTTGATCAATTTGTCTTATAAATCCACATTACCTATCCTCATCTGGGTCATGACCTTGACCCTCCTCTGCATTCAAATGACCTTGAAGGTCAAAGTTCCTATCAGGTGCACCCAACAACCCAGAATCCTTATGCTCGTGCTGCGTGTCATGAGCACTGTGTGTAAAGACATTATAAACAAACTACATTCGGTATACAGGCTGTATATCAATGAAATGAATGAAATGGTTTTACGTCCCATTAACACAATGTATTAGGTTATACTGGGACAGCAGTCTCAGAGGGAGATGAGATGAAGGATGAAGTTCCCTCAGACATGCCTCCACCTGGGAGTGAACCACCCGGCACAGAGGTCTTTATCTCTAATTTGTTTATTTTATGTCATTTTGAGCACATGTTAGGCCACATATGACACTCGGTTTGTTTGTGGTGGAGGCAGACCATCCTATTTTTCCTGGGTAGAACCAGTACTGTATACCTCTAGCCATCCATAAAAAGCACTGTAGCTCTAAAGCCAAGGCCTTATTCACAGAGCTACCGAGGTCGCAGTTCTATAAAAACTCTTGTCAGTATACAGGCTATCATTGTTAACCTACTGACCGATTAATTAAAGGGAATGTAGCCTTACAGCCAAACAAGAAAAAACTTGGAACTAGGTGAAAGAAATACCAAAATCGGATAATAAACAAAGAAGACATGACCCTTTGAAGGTTGTTCTAAAACGGATATGGGAGCCGCCTTTTTTGCTACGGTCACAACTCTAAATTATCATATGGCATACTGATACTTATTTTTTCATACAGTTGCTGTTATTTTTTTCTATAAATCGGTAAATTATCATATTTATAAATATTCCATAATATGTATCCGATTTTGATAATTCTTTCACCATTTGCCACGTTTTTCAGAACCCTCTATTAAAAAGATTGCTGGACTGTAAGCGTTTATTCCTTTAAGAAACTGACTAAATTCAGAATTCATGTTATTCAACAAATGGATGGAAAATTAACAAGAATTCACCCAGAATAAAATGTCTGAATTAAACGGCCCTTAGATACAAATGAAGAGGTCAAAAGGGGATGAAACTCCTGTTGAGTTACATTACCAACAGAAGGCTTCTTCTTTGTGTTATTTGAGGGAAACAGAACAGTTACTACAGTAAGTGACCGAAATGTAACTATGCCACTTTAGATTTGTACTAGATATGACAATAATTAAAATTTGAAGCCTCTAGTGCATAACGTCCCCGAGAAAATATAAATGCTGATGTGGCCACTAAAAGTAAAACATATCTCTTTCTTTCTTTGCAAAATGCGAGATATTCAAACTTCCAATATCAGACTGCTACTTCTAAAGCAACCGTCAGTGGCGTAGCTGCATATAGGTATTGCAGGCCCGACCCTCAACTTTTCCTCAGATATGAAAACTTTAAAAACGCTAAAAATGCATTAAAAATTTATGGGGAATGTGTTAAGATGGGTGGAGGGTTTTGTTATCAAACAAATTCTGAAATGTTGACTTTTTGTAATAGCATTCAGAATAACGTTTTGCCAATACAATCTTGAAATCCAACCAAAAAATTACTATTTTGGAGTTTTGTTTAATCCCCAAAAATGTCTCCTCAAAATTATCAGAATGCACCATTTTTGTTTGTTTGTATGGTGTTTTACGTCATTTTCAACACATGGAAAATTATATATGACAGTTGATTTTTTTGTGGTGGAGGCAGACCAACCAGTTTACCATTTAACGTCTATTTTCTTTTTTAATCTGGAGGAGCATGCCCCCAAACCACCCTAGCAATTTCAAACGTGCGGTGCTCAATTGCTTGGGTCTACAAGTTAAAATCGACCAGCTACACCCTTGACCATATTACAGGTGTTAAAGAAGCTAACTCTCTAAATCAGGGCAAAATTACACTATAAAACCATGTCATATAATAATGTATATGTGTCGATTAAAAGTAAAGTTTCATTTACGCGTTAGTAAAATACTCATGATTATGTGTTAAATGAATTATGACTTGGTAACTCGATGCTCAGGTGTTTGGGTTTGGCCTGGCTGATTAAAGCCATTTATATGGTATCTATAGAGTTTGTATTCTCAAAATAGGTAATTTATATATATATACCTCGTCATAAGTAGGTTTAGAAACGATGTACATAGTAATGTTGTAAAATTTGGCTGTTGTTGGCGGGATAGCTACTTTAAAGTGACGTCTAGTTCTTGGTGTCTTAATTCTCGAACTAACCGACTACACCTAGTGCAATCAACTACACCTCTACTTATAAACATATTTGCAAATAATAAAGAGTAATGTTCACAAACAGTACTAAAGTAGATATAAAAGAAGAACAAAAAACAAATCACTGATGAGAGATTAAACAATACAACTGTTCAGAACGTTACATAGATTCAGGAATATTTACATAAAGTCAGGCATTTACATAAAGTCAGGAATATTTACATACAGTCAGGAACATTTACATAAAGTCAGGAACATTTACATAAAGTCTGGAATATTTACATAAAGTCAGGAACATTTACATAAAGTCAGGAACATTTACATAAAGTCTGGCATTTACATAAAGTCAGGAATATTTACATACAGTCTGGAACATTTACATAAAGTCAGGAACATTTACATAAAGTCAGGCATTTACATAAAGTCAGGAATATTTACATACAGTCTGGAACATTTACATAAAGTCAGGAACATTTACATAAAGTCAGGCATTTACATAAAGTCAGGAACAGTTACATCAAGTCAGGAATATTTACATACAGTCAGGAACATTTACATAAAGTCAGGAACAGTTACATATTAAGGAATAATTACATAAGTCAGGAACATTTACATAAAGTCAGGAACATTTACATAAACATGATAAAGTCAGGAACAGTTACAAAATATTCAGGAATATTTACATAAAGTCATGAACATTTACATAAAGTCATGAACATTTACATAATAAAGTCATGAATATTTACATACAGTCAGGAACATTTACATAAAGTCAGGAACATTTACATAAAGTCAGGAATATTTACATAAAGGCAGGAACATTTACATAAAGTCAGGAACAGTTACAAATATTCAGGAATATTTACATAAAGTCAGGAACATTTACATAAAGTCAGGAACAGTTACATATTAAAGAATATTTACATAAAGTCAGGAACATTTACATAAAGTCAGGAACAGTTACAAATATTCAGGAATATTTACATTAAGTCAGAAAGATTTACAATGCCAGGAATATTTACATCACAAGTCAGGAACATTTGCATACAGTCAGGAACATTTACTAACATGGAATTAAAAATCTGCATTTAAGCGGTTTTGAACATGGGTATTAAACGCAAGTACCATGAAGCTCTTTTTGGTAAATTTGCCATTCACACATGGCATTATAATTCTCACAAACACTAACAATTTGCGAATCAATTCTAATATTTACATTATTTTCCCAATGTTATAGTTCCAACAATAATGTGCCTTTTGGAGTTGAAAATTACAAATAAGTGCAAGAAAGATAAATGTTGTCAGTGTATTTTCAGTCTCTGGAATATATGACTAGCCATTTTCTTCTGAGGTACACTGGATGGTTGCGCAGTTAGCTCCGAAGTAAATTTGAAATTAGATGGTTTTTTTTGTGTTTTTTTTCAACAGAAAGTATCAAGTGAATGTAATTATTAGGAAATGGTTGTAGATATGAAGATATGTAGATATGTAACATACTAGTTGTACAACTAAGAATTCTATATCAATCTGTGGGTGGGGTAAAGTTACATGGCTACTCATTCAAACGGTGCAGTTATTCAATACCAATAACGTTGATCATTCACTATCAACCACAGAAGACACCTAAGACACCTGTAAGTGAGTGTTACCAATTATATACTGTTATATCCACCACACTGTGCACTGCATATTTTAATTATTAATAAACAAATTATTAGAAAGAAAGAAAAAATAATCCACAGTTAAGCTCACAGAATTATTATCACAATGTCATGATTTTAAACAAATGCATACTATTCAGTAGACAGAAGATGTAAATACTTATAATTTGTAATTAAATATTTTAAATACTAATTAGTACTATAATCTTATTGATCCTTTAGACCAGTTATTTCATTATATTTCTAATATTTTCTAATATTTATCTTATTACAAATGGATATGTCTGAGGAAAATAAATAAATACTATTTTTACTGCATTCAAATTACCACAGAAGATGCAAATAAATTAAATCTTAATATTTAAAACATAAAACAAAAAGATTAGATTCCTATTTATAAGATAGATTTATATCAATATTTTTAAGACAGGCATTTCATTACATTTCTAGTATTTTATTAATAATATTTATTTATTATACAAATGCTTTTTTCCTTCAGAAAATAATAGTTACATTCCTTTTTTTATTGCATTGTTGTTATAGTTCAAATTATTATTGATAATCATGAACATAATTATCACAGTATGACCTTGAAGGTGACCTTGACCTTTAATTAAAATATTGGAAATAATATGACAAAGAAAATATGGGATTAGCTGTAAATTAAGGGGCATATAATCTGTATTACCAATAACCTATCACTATTACGTTTAGTTCTAAATACACCTAGACCATTAATAGAAGAAAAATATGGAGATCCCCATATATCACCGTGAACAGTTTGTGTAATATATTGTTTTCTAACATACTTTTAATATTACGGGTGTTATATAAAACCAAGATCCATGCTGTAAATATAATCACATAACCAGACTTGTCACACCCTGTAACCACGGTAACCATGTTATATACAGTTACTATGGCAACCAGATCACGTACCTCGACAACGCCTGAGGATAGTGGAGAAGACATATTCTCCACTGGACGTTGTTAACTGTCATACTTAGGGTCGCGTGGCTACTGACAAGGTCATAAATAAAATCAACATTTTATTTGAAAGAGAAAAAAACACCACAAGGTTTTCTTTCAGAAATAAAATTTCCAGTAAGTCAAATTTAAAACTACAGTTATTTTTGTTCTGCTACACATGTTAGTTCAAATTCTATACAGTTATTCTATTCCTAACTTAAAGTTAGACTGGTGAGGTAAATTTTAGTTTAACCCTTAACCCGCTACATATATATAATGGACTTTCTTTCTTTGAATTAAGACCAATCCATTTATGTGACAAAGGGGTGTTTTGGGGAAAATGACTGATCAGCAGCGAGACATTATAAACCCTGATCAGCCTGCGAGTTACTCACAGGCTGATCTGGGTTAACAATGGATGCAAAGGCTACTATATTCATGCTTAGCGGGTTGAGGGTTAACGGACATGGTTCTTGACCATGGTTCTGCTTTGTGCAAAATTTGCAACATTAGAAGCCGTAAAGTGCATTACCCAAACCACACAATGAAAAACACAGTGATCAGTTACTATACTAAGCTATCTGATAACGTTTACTAATGAACATGGTTAAACCACCATTATCAGAAAAGCTTAACTTAGTATAATTCAACAAGGAAAGCCAAATAATTGTTTCCACTAGATGCTGGTTGTGCAATGTTATTACATAAAAAAGTATATTTATTTTCCAGTTTATAGTATACATTAGAAATACTAAATTTCTCAATAATTCCACTATTCTGTTATTGGTCCAATGTAACAATTGCCAATGTTACCGGCCATTTCTTCCCCGTGCCAGGCCCAGAACTTTTGGGTAATTTTCCAACTAGTCAGTTCTTACCTCTAGGCTGTTTTAGGCCAAAACTTCCAATCTAGTTTGGCCCTTTTCTATAAAATACATACTGGTCAAGTCTCCATTAATAAGCAGAACTATATTTCCCCTGTTATCTCATTACGTCAAACAAGTTCAATCCATCCCTTCCAGTATACCAGGATCCATGTCAACACAGATGCATTCAAATTTTCCTTTTTCCCCCTTTCCCCTCCCGAGAACTGTTCCAGTGTGTGGAACAATCTCCCCCTATCTACAGTTTCCTCTGATTCTGTAGAAAGGTTAAGTCTCAAATTTGAACATCACGTCAGAGGCATTGTCAGTGCCACTGACAATCATACTTGTATATAGTTATATGTGGCATAGTCAGAGGGGGGTATTTTACTTTGTATATTTCTAAACTTTTAACCATGCCACCACCTGCCATGATAGTCTTATACAGACTGAGGCAGTATTGAAAGAAAGAAATCTAGTCATAAACTTCCCCTCTATTTTTTATTATAAATTATCTGTCTTTTATAGTGCATGGTGGAAGTTCTCGGTTAGTCCAACATTTCTCCCAGTTAACAAGTAACAAGTTCATTTAAAGAAACTAACCTGCCAAATAACAGCAAACATACACTACAAAACTGTTTATCAAAAATCTGTTCAGGTGTTCAGGTCATACACTAATGTATATGTGCCAATTAAAAGTTTAGGATTATCACGGGTTCTTAGACTACAACTGATTGAATATGCGTAAAATGAATTTTGAGTTGGTAACTATTCAACGCTCCAGTTTTGGGGTTTGGACTGGCTGGTTAAAGCCATTTATATTGTGCCAATAGTGTTTGGATTCTCCCTTAATTTGTAAGTTATAATATACCTTGTGGCCAGCAGGTTTAGAAATGGTAAAACATTGCTGTTGTTGGTGGGACAGCTACTTTAATACTGGATCAATCATTCTGTATTATGTTTGTGAAGTGCATATCATGGCCTCTTTTTCAATTAATGAAACTAATTTCAAACGCAGTATCAATAATTCTAGGTTTAAAAATACCCCTTGTCCATCTCAATGATCTTGTGATAAATGGCTGGGCAAATTAACCCTTAACCAGCTAAGCGTGACTATAATACCCTTCGAATTAATTGCATCCATTGTAAACCCAGATCAGTCTGCGAGTAATCCGCTACATATATATAATTGACTGTCCTTTCTTTGAATTATGACCATTCCATTTATTTGACAAAGGGGTGATTTGGGGGAAAATGACTGATCCGCAGACAGACATTAAAACCCCTGATCTGGGTTTACAATGGATGCAAAGGCTATTATAGTCGTGCCTAGCGAGTTAAGGTTAAACAGAATGTTACGATTGATGTGGGCGATACCATCAAGTCTTGTTCTTCTAATGTTTAATGACATCAGATAATGCAATCATGAAAACTCGGCTAATCCGGTCATTCTTCGGAATCACGCCTCGTGTGTATATCGACGCCTTGTGTGTATATCACCGCCTCGTGTGTATATCGACACTTTGATATATTCAAAATCTTGACATTTTATTAGCCGGAAGGCAACCGCATAGAAAATAGTGCACTATTGCTATATTAACAGTATGGCCATTAGCTACGTAATATACACACGTTGATGTACGATTTGCATTGCATGTTTGTTATTTACAATACAGATGGTTTTTATCACTGTCTCATGTAAATAAACTATAGATGGAGCAATCAGATAAATGACATTACAGAACTTTGAAGAAAACTTTGATTTTAAATGCAAATTCGTTTTGGTGAGTATCTGACGCTTCATGCTAGTATGACGTAACCAATATGGTGACCTTCGATATACAATCGAGTAATGCTTCGAAGAAGTGTACGAGATGTTGCGAATGCAGATAATGTTAAGCAAAATAAATGCCATGGTATTCTACTTGCGTTTGCTTTGTCAAATCTGAATAAAGCAAAATTTATTAGGTCTGAATAATATATCATCCATTGATCAGATGATAAAGTGCATAGGTGCATGATAAATAATGGGCAAAGATGAGTTACCTATTGCTACTGGCATGGTCTATCACAGAATTCCTTTCTTCACTGCCACCGATGGGCTGAAATAAGAATGGTCGCAATATTTAATCTTGTTTTATTATGTCATTTTCATCTATGATGAAGACGGCGATGGAGATGTTCATCTTCCGATATGCAGCTGGTACATGTCAATGCCTTAAATTACCCAGCTACAAGATTGCAGTGATGGAATGAAGGAATTAAATCAAAATCAATACGTGGTCCAAGTATTAACTTTCATACCCCATCCAACCCCTTCTCCAATAATCAAAAACGGGATTGGCTGTGGTATGAAATACAACCTTAATTTCGGCTTAAAATGTTTGCATACTATAAAATTAAAACATTTAGTAGGTAATTTTAAATAGGTTATCACATTTTTTTAAGTAAAAATATTTTAAACGTGTTTTATTGTCGAAATATCTGTTATAAAATCGTGCTAATATAAGCTTTCCCAATGTTTAATGTAATTAAGGCGGGACCACGTAATGGTCGCTGAAATAAGTAACAGTAATCTAAGTAAGTTTTGTACAACCGCATGTTCATATTTCAGCGAATTTAAATGAATAACAAAAATCTTTATTTCATACACCTAAAATGTATAAGCCGATATATAGAGAAGGTAATAATAAATTTCAAATCTACTGAAAAAAAGGTTTATTGGATTCATTTAGGCCACTCCTTTTATATAAATTGGTTTACATTTTCTAATTGGTCTAATTTTCCGAAAAGTAGAAAAAAAAAAAAATGCAATTTCACTTTTTTTTTCAAAATTATTTTCCCGACCGTATCGATTTTGGTGCGAAACGAAAAAAAAAACGAAATAATTTGGGACGAATGTGAATTGAAAGTGGACTGGTTTGCGGTAGTTCCTCAATTTTATTGAATAATTTCGAGTGATATCGCGTGAACCTGTCAACTGTCATACCGGAAACTCTCAAAATGGCCTGTTCGGTCTTTTTTGAAGTAACCTTTTGGGGTTTTTCATCGGTAAAAGGCTCCGGTAAAGTATTTCTGAGGGCAGAAATGACAGAAACAGTCGGTACGGCAATCAGCCGTGTACTTCCCGATGACAACCTCCGTGTGCGTGGGATTTCGGCTTGGATGTAGGATGTTAAACAATTTAAGCATTGTGTTTAAACATTTTAGCAGTGTGTTTAACAATATGAAAATCAATATTTAAGCAGTGTGTTTAAACATTTTAGTAGGGTGTTTAACTATATGTAAATCAACATTTAAGCAGTGTGTTAAAACATTTAAGCACGGTGTTTAGCAATATGAAAATCAAAGTTTAAGCGTTGTGTTTAACAATATGAAAAACAGCATTTAAGCAGTTTTAAATCAACATTTAAGCTGTGTGTTTAACTATATTGACCAACTTTCTTGTGTAGTGAATGTAAATTAAATGTATTTTCAATGTTTCAGTCATTTTACAGTATGTTTTGTGACCTATGATTTTCATGTTTTCCTTTTTTTTTTCTTTTTTTTTTTTCGACCTCCTGGTGGACACTTTTCCAAAAAAATCTTGTAAACCAAAAAATAAACAAGAGGTCAATGACCTTGAAGCTCTACTGATTGATTTTGATTTCAGGAAGTAGTCGCTACAGACTTGTTTTTTGAAAATCTATTTTTAACCGTGGCGGCCATTGCTAAGATCAATAAGACATTAAGAGCAACATTCCTGTGAAGTTTCATGAAAATCCGTCAGGTAGTTTCAAAGAAGTAGTCGCTACAAGTTTTCATTATATAACTCTATGTAAACAAAGCAGCCATGTTTAAGGTTAAATCAAAACGATTTTCGACAAGGACCAACATCATGTCATACTGATCATTTTAGAAAAAGTCCCATATCAATATCTCTTATTGTTTTGAAGAAGTAGTCGCTACAAACTTATTTATTTTAAATCTATTTTTAGCTGTGGAGGCCATCTTGAATTTCCGGCCAACCTGAAATTTTTCTAGGATCAACTAGACATCAAGAGCCACATTCCTGTGAAGTTTCATGAACATCCGTCAAGTAGTTTCAGAGGAGTAGTCGCTACAAGTTTTTACTATATAACTCTATGTAACCAAAGATGGCCACTGGCAGCCATGTTTAACGTCGAATCAAAAAAAAATTTACACAAGGATCTACATCATGTCATGCTGATCATTTTAGAAAAAGTCCCATATCAATATCACTTATAGTTTTCCAGAAGTAGTCGCTACAAACTTATTTTTTAAAAATCTATTTTTAGCTGTGACGGCCATCTTGAAATTCCGGCCGACCTGAAATTTTGATAGGATCAATAAGACATCAAGAGCAACATTCCTGTAAAGTTTCATGGCAATCCGCCAAGTAGTTTCAGAGGAGTAGTCGCTACAAGTTTTTACTATATAACTCTATGTAAACAAAGATGGCCGCTGGCAGCCATGTTTAACGTTGAATCAAAACGATTTTTGACTAGGATCAACATCATGTAATGCTGATCATTTTAGAAAAAGTCCCATATCAATATCACTTATAGTTTTCAAGAAGTAGTCGCTACAAACTTATTTTTTAAAAATCTATTTTTAGCTGTGACGGCCATCTTGAATTTCCGGCCGACCTGAAATTTTTATAGGATCAATTAGACATCAAGAGCAACATTCCTGTAAAGTTTCATGACAATCCGCCAAGTAGTTTCAGAGAAGTAGTCGCTACAAGTTTTTACTATATAACTCTATGTAAACAAAGATGGCCGCTGGCAGCCATGTTTAACGTTGAATCAAAACGATTTTTGACTAGGATCAACATCATGTCATGCTGATCATTTTAGAAAAAGTCCCATATCAATATCACTTAAAGTTTTCAAGAAGAAGTCGCTACAAACTTGTATTTTAAAACTCTATTTTTAGCTTTGACGGCCATCTTGGATTTCACATCAACATGAATTTTTGCTAGGATCAACTAGACTTTATGGGCAACATTTCTGTAAAGTTTCATGAATATCCATCCAGTAGTTTCAGCTGTGAAGTCGCTACAAATAAAAGTTTACGGACAGACGGCCAGACGGACAGACGGACGACGGACGCCGCACCACGGCATAAGCTCTGCTGATCTCTGATCAGTAGAGCTAAAAAGGAGTGGCCTTAAATACATAAGTCTGTATTTTTATATGTATTTTTTACATTTCAGTAAGTGTTGTGAAATTGAATGAAGTTATTTGTTAAACAGTTAATCCTAACCTACCAAACAATATTATATCATTCAAATTAGGATAAGCAACGCTTATTATAGGTGTTGTGTAAGCAACTGTTGTAAATCCCATATCAGCATACATACACACGACACCATCCCATATCAACACACACATGCCACCATCCCATATCAACACACAAATGACACCAATTTGCATGTTTGGAAATATCTATGTATTAAATTGTAAATGAGTCTTTTAGGAACTAGAACACCAAGGAACACTTGTGTCACCTGCCGTGTGCTTATTTCAGCCAGTTATGAGCTTAGGCTGCAGGTTAAAGTTTTATGAAAAGGGGCACAACTCTGCCAAAATGAAAGTCAGAGTTACTGGACATGTGTAACAACATATCGTGAGGTAAGATGAAGTTGTATGTGAAGTTTTATGAATTGAATTGAATTGAATTGGGTTTTAAGGTGCACCAACACATGAAAAGATTATATGGCGCCTAACAGGCATGAACATGCCAGGCTCATCTTCCATGTACATCGAGATAAAATATGGAAAATGGGCCTAGAACCTTCTCACCCTGAACTGCAGAGTTGCTGCAAATTCTATCGTAGAAACTCCATTTACGCTGGAGCCACGTTTATTGTTTTTCTGCCACTGCTCTTTTGATGCGAGCGAGATAGCACCTGAAACAATGGAGGGATCATGATGAAGACCTTTAATGAACATGAACAAAAAATGATAAAATGGACATGACTTTGAGGGGATTCTACCCCTCTGCCTACCGGGAACCACACGGGGCTGAAGTTTTATGAATTGAATTAAATTGGATTTTATAATCTCACCAACAGCTATGGTCATATGGCGACTTTCCAACTTCCACTGGTGGAGGAAGACCCCAGGTGCCCCTTCGGACAATTTTCGTGCACGGGCGGGCACCTGGGTAGAACCACCGACGTTCCGCAAGCCAGCTGGATAGCTTTCTTACATACAGATTCCTAGGCCCCTGAGGGATCGAACCTACAGTGGTGAGAGGCAAGTGATTGCAAGTCAGAGACTCTAACCACTCGGCCACGGACACCCCTTGAAGTTTTATGAACATACAGGGTTCTCAATAGACTTCAAAAGTGAAGAGTCATATGACCTTATCACAAAACAATTTCAAACAACTTTGGCACCATATTAAACTAATGAACTATCACATACATACACAATACACATATTCACCCAAAAAATTAATCACACATACATATACTCAGTTGCAAAAGAAACCGGACACTTTGAAATGTTTACTTTACACCCTATCCTCTTTATCAAGCGACAGTTTCTTAATAATTCGACCTACTGAAAAGCAAATGACAACATGATATTGGCAATGGAATGATAAAAACTTTGGTACAAATCTTGGCATATTCATTTTGGAATTTGTCAATTTAATTCTAAAAATACTTTAAACAATTAAATCTAAACAAAACTCAGTGTCCACTTTCTTTTGCAACTGAGTATATATACAGGCACAGTGGGATTATAAGCAGACGACATACTGACTAGATTTACATCACAGCAGCAAAAAGACACAAACACCAACAGACATTTAGAAACTTCATGTCAAAAAACATGTCTGTAATGAAATATTGGAACAGCTTTCAGTTCACTGTTGTTTGGTCCATCGTAATGACACACACAGCTTAAGTTTGAGATTATAAGAAGCCTCGTCCCTGGTTACAAGTCTGACCCTCGGTTGGAATTTCCCTATCTCACATGATGATTTATTTTGATTTTACGCTAGAATAAGGCGACGTCACCAACGTGATGTCCTGACGTTTCATGTAAGTCACACGTCATGTACGACTGAATTTTCTTGCATACCGGACAAGGATATCCGTCATTTTACCGGGGCTAGATATTTCCATCTCACCCTAGGGTCGAGATAAAATTCACGTGCACCAACATCCGGTATGCAGGAACACATGCAAAACGTTAGTAGCTGGCGGCTTCAACACACAACATGTCTCTGATATGCAAGAAAAAGAATCTATCTGACATGGGTATTCGGTTCAGATAGGGAATTCCAACCCTCGGTATGAGTGTTTTAATCGGAACCTCAGAGCCTCGGTTCAGATAAAAACACTTATTTGGAATTCCCTGTCTTCACCGGATACCCATGAAAGATTCTTATAATCTTCCATGGGAAAATCCCTATCTCACATGACTAGAAATGGGAGAAAACAGGTTTTAACTGCATCTGAGTGGAAGTTAAAGGGGCATAATCTGGATTTCAATCAATTCAGTTGCAGAGTCCTATTATTTTTTCTACATAATTTGCAATCAATAATTACTTTTAACAGTTCAAAGCAAATTGTTTTTGCACATTACTAATTGTTGATTATATTGTACCGATATTGTTTCAAAGCAATGGTAGAATAATAATTAACAACTGAAATCTTGAAATTATATTTTAATTAATTTAACCCATAACCCGATAAGCACGAATATAATAGCCTAAGGCATCCATTGTAAACCCAGATCAACCTGCCATTAACCCGCTACATATATATATATATATGTAGTGGACTGTTCTTTCTTTGAATTAAGGCCATTCCATTTATGTGAAGGGGTGTTTTGGGTAAAATGACTGATCAGCAGCCAGATATTGTAAACCCAGATCAGCCTGCGAGTACATGGAATGGCCTTAATTCATAGAAAGAACAGTCCATTATATATATATGTAGATGGTTAATGGTTAATTACATGTAAGCAGTTTTAAAGTAAAAATGATATTAGATTTTGAAGTGTTTATTTTAGCTATTGGTAAAAAAAAAGAAATAAGATATTGCCGTGTGTCCCATTAATACTTTAAATGGCTATTTAAACAGGCTGATTGATGATCAACAAGACATTCAGTTACAAACAGCACCAGAAATCAGTGACTACAAGCTGCTCCAAGTTCCTTAAACATTTTTCATTAAACCCTTCCTCCACACACAGTTAGTCTGGTTCCTGTCCCTTCAGTTGATGTGAATATTAATTGCACAAAGTCAGGAGTACCAGTCCAGTCCACACATACACACACACATGTATACCTTGAACACTGCGGTGGGTGGGGGATGGTATCTATACGTTTGGTGATGATAATATCGAGGGGAATTATTGGGCTCATAAAACAATAGATTTTCGTGAAATTGTGGAACACTTCGGATATCTGTCACTACGTGCTGAAACTAAAATCATTTATAATACAAGTTAGGAAATTGGTGTTAAATAGAACCGGATATTTTTATCTCCACATTTCCTCATACGGCATTCATTTAAATTTGTTTCACACCAATCAAGCAACTACAGCTCGGGCTTATACGATTGCCTGGGCCGATAGCAAATGATTTGGCCAATAGTCAGTTGATCATTAAAATTATGAGTACTTACCACAATTTACCACAAAATTTGGTCAAGTTTTGTATTCCTGAGCAATAACACTAATATAATGTGAGGGAACATAGCCTACCGGTATATATATTCGGGATTCATGTTTGACCATAACACACACTCACAAAATTTGACAAAACTAACAAAACCAATCAGTGACTGTGACAACAATATATTCTTTAATAATAAATAATTGGATACATTTTTATGTTAATAAGGTATATAATAATAGTCGTTCATTGATAAACTTGATAAACAATTTCACACATTTAAATCTCAGTTCATCCATTCATGTCCATTCTATATTATATTGTATCAATGACTTGCAAAACTTTCGAAGTTGACCTTAAGTAAACCTATATATTTCAAATGCGCCCTCAATTTTTTTTTGGTTAGAGCCAAGTAAAAGGGAACCAACTGAATACTGGGAACCAAGCTGGGAACCAAGTTACTTGGGCATTTGAAACAGAGATATTGATCCTGCAGGAGAAAATTAACAAGACTAATTAACGCAAGCTTTACACCTTTTGTGATTTGCGATGAGAAGTAGGGGCTGAAGTGATACCTACCTTGGAATGTACAGAAACGCTACTGTTGTTATTATATTGCTGCGTGTAGGAAGGCTTGGCAGGTCTACTTCTTGACATACTGAAATGAAATACAGAAATTTGTTTCGCTTTGCAAAAATGAAACTAGCGAGCCCTATGGGGGAAATAGTCCTCATTTTTCATTTGATCAACATCAATGTCAATCCCACGAGATATTCATTCCTTACACACCCTAATTTAATTAAATTAATGTCACTGACAGTGGGGGATGCGTCGAAAAGGAGACCAAACGTGACCTATATACTTTGTTCAAAGTAGGTCATAGCAACCGGAAATTTTGCGTATGAGGTTAGATGCATATAAGGAACATTGTGGTGATGTTTGGTGAAAATCATAGAAGAAGCAAGATACACGTAATAGCGGAGACCGGACGTGACATATCTTTCGTCCAAAACAGGTCACAGCAAAATTTTGCACATGATATAAAATGCATATAATGCATATGATTGCGAAGTCGAGATCCGCAAACGGGCTCAACAAAAACTCACCTTCCAGCATTGGAACCAGTGTCTGAGAGGTAATCGCCGGTCTTCGCCAACTGTTTATGTGCCGGCTCTGGTGTCCGTTTAAGTGTACCACAGTACGGAGGTGGTGGTTCTTCTGACATGTAACCTCCTTTATTGTTATTTGGCTCTAAATCACTAGAATCAATAATAATACATGCGTTAAATAAGTCAACATATTTTAATTTATTTCAACATTCTAAATAAACCTACACACAGATAAGAATGAAAGCACACGCTTATTATGCTACTCTTCCAGAATCATGAGTTATTGATACAAAACTTTAACGATAAGAGATAAAGACCGGAGTCCTACTATAAAAGCAGAAATGAGAGAAAATGTCTACTTTGCAGCTATACACGTCTATAAGCATCGCAGGTGTAGAGAAAATTGAAATTTTTGATATCCCTACCTCACTGAATTAACTGACATTTGGCACAACTGTTTTTGAATGTATAGATATTTGGTCTGACAGTAAAATATGAAATCAGTACTTAAAAATACTACATCCTGAAAATATATTTTGTTGTCTGCTTCAAAATTCAAATTTACACCTAGTGCTTTTAGCCAATCACAACACAGTAGAGATAAGAGTGTGTATTTTTCAGCAGAGTTACCACTGATGACAGCATGTACATTCTATAATTGCTGTCCACCTGGGTATTGTTATAAATGGACCCCGGCCTTAAAGGCAACTGTACAGCTGTGTAACTGACCTAAACAATCCAATATACAACAATGATCCAAATTTGGTTGATGCAAAGCATGCAGTTACTGAAGGACAGAGTGATACACAAACAACTTACATACACCCTTTCTCATCGTTGCATGTGTCCCAATTTCTAAATCTAATAGGCGAGACAAAACTGACACTATATTGCTAAAATATTTTCTGAAATAAATTCAAGAAACAACAAATTGTTACAAGAACTTACCCGAATGATTTGCGTTTAGGTGACCTGTATCTGTGTCTGTTGGTTTTTGGTGAGTATCTGACTTTAAAAGCTTCTGCTTTGGTTCTGAAAATATTCCATGAAACCGACAGTTGACAAATACATCAATCATATTTGTCATATGATAAAAGAGTTTGACTGACCACTTCCACAAACTCATTCAAATATTTTATTCATAGATCTAGTCCCATGACACAGTTCCTATATTTACATTATGGTGCCTCTAATTTGCACTTGTTATGCTACCTCCAATTTTTATTTACTCTGTATTTATATATGATATCTCTAACAGGCACTTACATCCTATTTACATATGGTATCTCTTAATTGGCACTTACTCTTTATTTACATATGGTATTCCTAATTGGCACTTACTCTATACTTACATATGGTATCTTTAATGTACACTTTCTCTGTATTTACATATGGTATCTCTAACTGGCACTTCCTATATATTTACATATGGTATCCCTAATTGGCACTTACTCTATACTTACATATGGTATCTTTAGTGTACACTTTCTCTGTATTTACATATGGTATCTCTAACTGGCACTTCCTCTATATTTACATATGGTATCCCTAATTGGCACTTACTCTATACTTACATATGGTATCTTTAGTGTACACTTTCTCTGTATTTACATATGGTATCTCTAACTGGCACTTTCTCTGTATTTACATATGGTATCCCTAATTGTCACTTACTCTATATTTACATATGGTATCTCCCTCAGTTGGTCTTCCGGAACGTTGCCGGGATCTATGAGATCAAACTCTATGTGTTGCCGGAGTTCTTCCGGTGGACGCTTATTGCCCGGTGATTTACTTCTCCGCCGGCGCATCTTCTTTTGGCGAGCTTCACCTCCCGGTGCAGAGTGGATGGACGGTACAGACCTAGGAATGTAATTAATATACTACAATGACATGTCTGATCTTTATATACATTATATACATACATCTTCTTAGTCTAAAAACAGTAGAATTCGACTGCTTTGTGGCTCATCACAACTTTGCGTATCAAAATGAAAACAACGACTCTCAGTGCATGAATTATTACACATTTAATCAGAAAATCTTGCGTTGAAATCCCTAAATACTAAACATACTGTGTATCACACTTCTTAAACATTGCCAAAATAAAACATAAATTAACTGAATTGTATTAGGATATGCTTAAATTTGGATAACTTCAAAATTCAACTTTACACCTAGTGCTTTTAGTCAATCACAGCAGAGTAGAGATAAGAGTGTCTATTTTTCAGCAGAGTTGCCACTGATGACACGGACAGTGGATTCACAGACAACTGTCAGCCCTGGAAGTAACTGATTCTACAATCTCATAATGATACATACCCATTTGGTCTGTTTTCTTTATCAGGTAGGTAAATGCTGGAATTATAAGAAAATACACCAATGCTTGTTTATTATGCCCTATAGGTACTGTTTTCTTGCATACCAGATAAGAAAATCCTCATTTAAAACATGCTGGAAAAGCTGATCTTAACCACAAATGCAAACTAGAACTATCTCTGAAGGTGATGAATAGCCCCGTGTCTTCAATAAAAATGTGTTACAGGACATTATACAATATTATAGTGGAAGTAAAAAAAGGGCCATTATTCTGTAATAAATTGACCAATCTACAATGGGTAATGTAGAGGGATATAAGGTCATCAGTTGGGTATATATATGAAGTTTGGGAAAACCCCATTCAAAAGCATTTGAGAAATGCACCGACACAATGGGACAACAATGTGTTACGGGACGCGACGGGACAAAAGTGTTTTAAGTGACGTTAAGGACAACGTGATTCCTATATAGCCCCCGACGTTAAGGACAACGTGATTCCTATATAGCCCCCGACGTTAAGGACAACGTGATTCCTATATAGCCCCCGACGTTAAGGACAACGTGATTCCTATATAGCCCCCGACGTTAAGGACAACGTGATTCCTATATAGCCCCCGACGTTAAGGACAACGTGATTCCTATATAGCCCCCGACGTTAAGGACAACGTGATTCCTATATAGCCCCCGACGTTAAGGACAACGTGATTCCTATATAGCACCCACTTCACTTTGTGAAAGAAGTGGTATAATAAGAAGCACACAAAGTCAGGATGAGAATAAACCGGACGTTGCAGCTGTTCAGAAGTATGTCATATTCAATGGAAGCCTAGAAGGAAAAAAGGTATAATTTGTTTGCGTCTGGGTATCCAGTTTAGAGAAATTCCAACCTTTGGCATAACATTAACTGTTTTAATCGAAACCTTTTTGTAGGCAGGGCCTCAGTTTAGATCAAAACAGTAAAAATCTTGTGTTGGAATTCCCCATCTATACAAAGATACCCAAGAAAGATTATTTATGCTCTTACCGAAAGCAAATCATATTATCAGGTTTTGTTTAACCATTGTGTCATTTTAACCTTATCTGTTATACACAGGGAGTACAGTAACATGTCAACAAGCCCATACACAGGCACAATTAAAACGATATTCTTATGTTGACAAACAATGACAAAGGAACGCTCAACTGATCCCTCTACACCAGAGGCAAAAAACTACAAAAATAGAAATGTTACAAATCTTCTTACCCCTGCACGGCTACCTGCCACTCTCGTTCAAAGTGATCAGCCCCTACACTCTTGGTTTTCCTCTGCCTGGCTGTGAGCTTGGGTGAAACATCTGACTCACTGCCTGAGTCTCCCTCTCTCCTGAAAAAGCAGTACGAGTTTTTAAGGCTTTTTATATAAATTCAACTAGCCTTGCAGATTAGAGTGGTTGGGGCTGGAAGCAACTTTCAAAAAAACTTATGCTAGTTACAGGTGTGCAAACATATATTTGGGGTAACGATTAACTGTCTCAAAAAAATATTGAAAATGAAAAATGATGTTCCTTCAGGGCATGGATATATGTAAGTCGCTTATAACAAGCTTTCGGTCATACCATGATGGTGTCTACTTGTAGCAGTGTGCTCTATGCTCAACTTTCATAGTGTGTCACATTGCAGAAACAGGACATGGTACCCCACCCAGTCACATTATACTGACACTGATGTGACCAGTCATAGAACTACCCTTTATATGCTGTGCATCAAGCAAGTGAGCTGTTAGTACCATTTTATGAAGTCTTTGGTATGACCCAGCTAGGAATTAAATGCTGATGCTCTACCATCTGCATGGGCCAGCGTTTTCTAGCCTGCATACATACAGTGGGGCACAAAGTGACACACTATATAAATATTGCATCCCAGTGAGGGTGACAGTGGATATTGTCAACCTGAGGAAAATAATGTCACCCTCACTGGGATGCAATATTTATTTTATTATACCGAACAAATGTTTTGATTAAAATTTAAATATACGAGGGGGGAAAAATTGCAAATCTTTTTTTTTTAAATTATATTTTTATACCAGTTTTGATTTAAAGTAACAAATCTGCTCGCCACATTTTTTTATTGTCGTTTGGTAAACCAAGCGTCTTACGATTGACATAACTTCAACTGTATTTTAATAAGCGTCCACCGATTTCCAATTGCCAAAGTGTGTCGTTATTGGAAAAACCCAAACCTATTTTTATACTTCCCGTGACATCACAATCGTGTAACAGTAAAAATTGTTGACCGGTGAACAGTAAAAATTGCTTCACGCTAAGGGTATGGGCAATTTATACAGGAGTATAAACGTGAGGTATAATAAATTAAAATTGTGCCACAGAGGCACTTAATTCTCCCAATAAGAACTATGCCCCTTACCTTTTTCTTCTAGTGGTGGACACATCACTCTCGTTGTCTGAACCCTTCCTACTGCTTGGAAAATATCTGTAACATAGAAAAGTCACAAGAAATAAATGCATTGATACAAATCCTTCATCCACTTTGACATTTCTGAACGAACACTTTCATACAATTATTTTGCTGTTTCATGCTAGGTGTTTTCTTAAAGAGACTAATATTATCATCCAAATACAAGTAACAAGACTTTAACATTTAAACACTAATCTAAACTGTGCAATAGATGCTAATCAGTATCATACTGTCAAGTCAAGTTATGGCCAAGGTTAGGTTGCAGGTTAAAGTATGACGGACTAGAGACGGACGACGACAACTGACAAAGTCATGACGGACTAGAGACGGACGACGACAACTGACAAAGTGATCTCTATGTGTATTCCATGCTATGCAGGCGACACAAAAATAATGTTTAAATAACTGTCACAGAAGCAAGGCCTTTCACATGAAACAAATCTTCTTGTGCCCTTTTCTCAGTCAGCAGACGGCTATGGACATATTGGTAAATCAGTGAACAGAGCATTATATTATAAACATGATAAACTTATTTCCCTACAGATCGAGGCTTTAACAATTGCTTTTAATAAACTGACTTTAAATATGTTAGTTATTATTAGTAAATTAGCAAATCCAACACCAATTTATATCAATTATGACTTAAAATAAAACATGTGACAATGTTAATTTTCAAACTAATCTGAAATAAAAATAATGCAATGATCTAAATGAAACTTACAGCATACAGGCCTGTCTGGATGAATACAATGAACTGTTGTTGCATATGAAGAAATGGATTACACATTAGATTTACACACAAAGAAAGTTGCAATTAACAAAATGCTCTGATAACACACACATTGTCTTCCAATTAAACTGCCATTTTCTGGCAGCAATCAGAATCCATAAAGCTTGACATTGTCCCCCATACAAATGTTGAAATGTTGTCTACCAAGGTTTTCTGGTGATTTAAACGTTAACTGCAAATGATGGAATGAACTGTAAAGCACACACAAAATAGACATACCGTATTTCCTAGTGGCACCCAGGCACCCTAGTGGCACCCAGGTACTATGTAAAACTCTTATTAAATGTTTATTTTTATTTTTTTATATTAAAGTTTGATTTATTTATTTTTGGGGGTGGGGTGGGGGGTTTAGAAACAAAAGCTCGAAAATGTATCGATTTAATTTTTCATTTATTTATTTTTTTGACAAAGGGGTGGTGGGGCTACTATTAATTATAGGAAATACGGTATTATCAATCATTTTGTATGATGGTAAGAAGGGTAAATGGCTGGAATTACGTTTATATAAACAAATATGGATAAAAGCATAAAAGAGAAAGGGATGAATATGGGATGAATAAGTGGGAGAACAAAATGTCCTCTGACTAGAGTGCATGCCTGCCAAGTCTCATCTCTGACTAGAGTGCATGCCTGCCAAGTCTCATCTCTGACTAGAGTGCATGCCTGCCAAGTCTCATCTCTGACTAGAGTGCATGCCTGCCAAGTCTCATACAAGGGTAACACTATTTGTCCATTCCACTTTTGTAAAAAGCAAGCATAGAAAACCACCAAGAAAGTACTCAATGACTTGGCAAAAGCCAGAGCAATAAGAGAATGAACCAATAAGGGTGACAAGACACGAATGAAGACAAATTTCCATGTATGTTCTACAGGCATAAAACTTCACAAGGGGATTGAATACATTTGTAATGCACTACCAACATACAAAATGGCTTATGAGAGGGGCTCAAGTTTTATAACCAGAAAAAGAAAGAAATGTAAACAAGTAAAACAAATGGTATGGAAGATGATGTACGTATACACTAAACTATTCTGAAAGTCACCTACAGCTTCGTTTAAAACTGTGAAACTTGAAAGGATTAAGTTAGAACTGGAAAAACTAGGACTAGAACTGAAGGTGATGAACCCCCACTTTGAAAACTTGAAGTGAAAGGCACATTAAGTTCATTATACAAAATTAGAGTGGAAAATTTAAGTCAAACAAAGGGCCATAATTGTGTTACAAATGTGCAATCAACAATGTGTGATTTATAGGTGTACATAAGGTCACCAGTTGTTATGTGCATATGAAGTTTGGGAACTATCCTTTTGAAACTTGGAGAAAAATGTGTCAATGAACATTATACAAAATATTAGAGTGGAAAATTCTAAGCCTAACAAATGGCAATAATTCTGTAATAAATTAGACAATTAAGAATATATTATGTAAAGGAACATAAGGTCATCAGTTGTTCTGTGTATATGAAGTCTGGGAACAAACCATTCAAAACTGTTTGAGAAATGCAAGTAATAACAAGATCCCCTACACCCGTTGTTGGCAAGGGTACGAGTTCTAGGTTAAACCTTTTTCATAGGGAAATAATTCTAAAAATACATTAATCAGAGAGTCATATGCCTTTATAAGATGTATGCATTGGATTATGTTGAAGATGTGTGCAAAGTTTCATTGTTATACTTTGAAAGTTATTAGACACAATCAGTTGTCAGGTAAAAGTTAACAGGACAAGACACGATGGGACGGGACACACGGCAACATAATGTTACAGACAGCTTGATTCCTAGTCTCAAGTTCACTTTGTGAAAGCGGGGGTATAATGAAGCGATGTATGATGCATGGGATGGGTTATACACACGACTAAATCCGAATCTACAAACATCTAACCGCATGCTGGAGATGTTCACTTACTTCCGCCTATGTACGCTGCTATGCGAGTCACTTTCGTTCCCCGACTGCCGAGAACTATACAACTGGCCGGAGCTGTGGTAACTATGGTAATGATGCTGTCTGAATTACAAGGCATATGATGGCTATATAGAAAGCATTATGATAGACAGCAATACATACAGATGTGGATACAAGTTGCATTTAATTTAGCTATTAAAGGGACACACGGCAATCTTGATTTTTTTAAAACCCGCTGTGTCCTAATTTTCTTTAAATAAATTAGCTGATGTTTTTCATACCCCGTAGAAAAATTGAATACCTTTTTTTTACATTGTTCTATCTGTTTTTCAGACTTTACTAATGTAAATACATGTCAAAAGTAGAATTTTAACGCTGTAATACGGTCTGTTGGAACAGCGACGTTGCCAACATTGCACGCTTTTTTATAACAACTTACAGCAATATGCACGAGACCGTCTAGAGGAAGTTATGTCACACAAACTAAACTGGTACAAGAGATCAATTCACTGCACCTTATTTGTGTTAGCACCACCCACAAAAAAATGCTTTTCAGTGGGATTTGAAGAGCAACACATTAAAATGGTTGATTTAAGGCCAATGCAAGAAAAATGTAAATATTGATAACTACATCAAGATTGCCGCATATATCCCTGTTTAAAGGCATATAAACAAGTAGACAAATGTAACAATATTTAGAAGTAGAGAGCTAATAAAATCAAAGCTAGATCCAAAATATTACACAATTCATCTCTTTTACACTATATACTGAATATAATACTCAACATCAGAACTGTATCATTTTATTGCTTTACATTTTCAGGTGAATACCTTTAGAGATTCCTTAAGTTTGTTTCAAAATTTAAATTTAAACTAATAGTATACTAGAATAAAATAAGCTGGACAAAATGTGTTGCAACAACATTCAAGTATGACCAAGAGAAGTCTATATACACCTAAGGTGTATCTTTTAAAATCGTCTGTTTAGTATATCACACTAATTGCTAATTTTCTGGTTGAAACATTTAAAACCAAGCTTTGAAATGTTAATTTGCTGATATCCCATTTACCTTCACCAAACCCTAAAAGCTTAATATCTACAACAGCAAATGGTTACCATTTATACGCAATAAAGGGAGGAATATCCAGGATAATTTGTTTAAATTAGACGCAAATTCTCCTTTGAAAAAACACAAACAAGAATATTCTAGCTCATTTTAAATGCTGTTAGACTAAATTACTGCAGCGTCAATGCCTTTTCTCAATTTTAGAGGCTGCAAGTCCAATTTTCTGTGCAAAACTCAAACATTTTTTATTTTTTAAATTGTACAATAATTGAGGGGTGTCTGTTCCCCTCTCAGGATCTACACTTGTAATAGTAGGTCTGAAAACTGGACTTTAATTTTTCTGACATAAGCGAACTATGTTCCAATGTAGAAGCCTCAGTTGCTCAGTGAACAGGGAGTTTTCGACTTAAAGCTACATACCTCTGCACCTGACTGAGACACATCTGAAAGGATATTTCATCCTTCATCCCATCTTCAGGTTGCTGTCCCAGTATAACCTAATGTAATGTGGCAACGGGACCATTTTGTTTTATTTCCAATTTTTGTGGTTTTGTACCTAGGTTATTTACATGAATTGTTCCCTATTCAATGCATACAGAAAATATTTCTATTATCAGACAAAAAACACTAAAAATTAAAATTCTGAAAATAAAATCCAGATTTTTACATATTTTTTCTCCAATTTTTTTTTTTATCTTCATACCGTCGTAAGTTTTATATTTAGGATTGTCAACAACCTACGAGTTACGTTACTATGTTCATTCAGAAAAAAGGCCTTTAAGAAACTTGGATACAAAATGACTAAAACTGTACACTTGGGTACACCACACAGCTGCTTTATACTAAATTGTACACGGACATACTCTGTTAGCATATTTTTTCTTGGCACTATTATGAAGCCAAAGTAGTGAATTTAAAGACAGATGTAACTAACAAGACGCATCAGTTAAATGAAAAAATTTCCAACAATTAGCATTTTGCTGCTTTTCATTTACATTTACAATTTCTACTACTCTACAAGTGGTCTTCACAAGTCTGAGAGAACACATTTCCATATTCCATTAGATCACTGCACAAGCATTTTGAATTAATATATTTCTATTTCAATCTCTGACTTCAACAATCACCAATCAATCATTTAGATATATTAAAGGGAATGTAGCGAAACAGCCAAACGATCGTTATTATTGAGAGTTATGAAAAACTTGGAAAAAGGTGGAAGAATTTTCAAAATCGGATGATAAACAAAGAATTGAATTGAACTGAATTGGGTTTTAAGGTGCACCAACACATGAAAGGTTATATGGTGCCTAACATGCCAGGCTCATCAAGATAAAATATGGAAAATGGGCCCAGAACCTTCTCACACTGAACTGCAGAGTTGTTGCAAATTCTATCGTAGAAACTCCCATTTACACTGGAGCCACGTTTATTGTTTTTCTGCCACTGCTCTTTTGATGTGAGCGAGATGGCACCTGAAACAATGCAGGGATCATGATGAAGACCTTTAATGAACATGAACAAAAAATGATTAAATGAACATGAATTTGGGGGGATTCTACCCCACTGCCTACCCCTCCAAAGGGATCTGCAGTGGCACTATTCTTTGCCCCGTGACCAAACGGGGCCCCCGGGAACCAAACAAAGAGGATATGTTGATTTGAAGGTTCTGTTGAAATGGACACTTACGTCACAATTTTGAGAGCTATGACATCATAGTTCTAAATTACCATATATGGTATATTTATAAATATAAATATTGATATGACAGCAACTGTATGAAAAGTATGTATACTTAATGGCAATAATGCTTCATATGTAAATGATTTTGAACTCATTTGCAGAGATTTTCCTTGCTTTAAATGATATTTATCAATATTCCATATATGGTTATATTTAACTATGATGTCATAGTTCTCAAAATGGCAGCTCCCATATCCGTAACAAACTTCAAATGGTCGTATCTTTTTTGTATATCATTCGATTTTGTATATCATTCGATTTTGATAATTCTTTCACCTTTTTCCAAGATTTTCAGAACTCTCATTAGCAGAGCTTGTTTGGCTGTGTCGCTACATTCCCAGTACATAGTTAAAATTGCAGTCAGTGATATCACAGCAACACTACATCGACACTTACTGCTGGCCATTTCCACCATCGCTGTCATAAGCACGCCTAGATCGGCTGATAAAAGGAAATATTCTAAATCAAAGGGAAGTTCACGCAACCTGAACAAATATTTGTCATATTATTTATTGCCTATCCACCATCGCTGTCGTAAGCACGCCTAGATCGGCAGACAATAAGAAATATTCTAAATCTGACAGTAGATCATGTGACCTGCACTAATATTTGCCATTTTATTTATTGCCTATCCACCATCGCTGTCGTAAGCACGCCTAGATCGGCAGACAATAAGAAATATTCTAAATCTGACAGTAGATCATGTGACCTGCACTAATATTTGCCATATTATTTATTGACGATTCAGCGATCTACAGTTTCTCTGTAACTATCTAGACAGAATGCAATACCTACAAGTTGAGACCTATCTCAGAAACAAGACCAACTATTTCCGATAATAGCAGCACCCCCACTCCCCCACCAACCCACCCAACCACGCCACACCTTTTCAAAAAAAAAAATATATATTTATATCAAAATGCAATACATTTTTGATCTTTTGTATCCAAAAATCCACACAAAAAAATAAAAACTCAATAAATAAAACATTTATATGAGTGCCCCTGTGGTATTGTGCCTAGTTCCCGGGTGCCACTATTAGAGGAGATACGGTACAGAATATACTTAAAACTTATCAAATTAACATCTAAAAATGGCTGCCATCACCACAGGTTATTAAAGCAGGTTAAATGGGATGTTGTTTTTACTAGCATGCATGTTAAACAGCAGTGAAGCAAAGCATGGTATACACGTTGATGTGATGATGGTCAAACTTTGTACAAACATGGAACGTGGGATTTCTCTCTCTCTCAATGGTATCATGATGATAAACCATTAAATTGACATTTATTTCAACTGGTTGTTCATATATATGCTTAAATAAATTTAAAATTACTCCCTGCATTAAAGCAATGATCATTGACTTAATAAAATAAAAATGTTAAAGGGACACATGGCAATCTTGAAGTATTTGAAATGGGTTTCTCCATTTATATATTCAGTATCATTTTTACTTTTACCCCGGGTCCATTTAAATAAATCAGTATTCACTATTTCGTCTTTATTATATCATAAGTTTTAATATATTACTGGTGCAACAATATCAAAAATTAATAATATGCAAAAACAAATGGCTTAATACAATTCTTATAATTAATATTAATGACTGAACAATGCAATTTATGTAGAAAAAACTACGGGACGCCGCTTGTTTTGGGGAAAATTAAGATTGCCATGTGTCCCTTTAAATGTAAATAAAATGAGCCTCCAATTAATATAAACAATTATTATATTTTAAGGCATGATAGGTGAAAAGAATGTTATACCCAATGACCAAAATAATTTCACATTTCAAACTGTTAATGTGAAGTAATTTATGAACTGAGGATAATGTTTAATAGCTGTATTATTCATACCTGAGGACTAGTAACACTAGCTCCCCATTTGTATTGTGGTATTTCTATGTAGTGCCAATATGAAAAGCTGATGCAATACGACCAACCGAAAAATCAATGGGTTTATCACATAACTTATGGTCTGGGGTACATAACACATAATCCACGACTGGTATCTGACTGACGTCATGTAAATACACGCTTTCTGGCATTTTGTGATTCTGGCATTATGTGACGTTATGTGATAAATTGGATCTCACATTTATGATACTTTTTTATTGAATTTATTAAAACTCAGCAAAATTGATTTAATGCTCAGCAAGTCGTCACATCATATCGTTATTGCCAACACATTTAACAAATTCAATATTATATGAGAGCAAGATCCTCGATGAATATAATGTGTGAATGAATGAAAATGATGGATTTTATTGAACTTGCATAGATATACTGAGTGTAATAGAGTTTTTAACCCATGAACTACATATTATTTAGAAATGTCACCATAGAAAAAGAAGGAAACGATTCAGATGAATCTGTTTCTATTGAGCAGACTACTTTGGTTCATTAAGGAGCTAGAGGGCTGGCGTGGCGCAGTCGGTAGCATGGCGGATTTGTAAATGGAGGCCCCGGGTTCAAACCCTATAACAGAATATAGAATGGCAAATAATACCATCCTTTTTTTCCGATCTGTTAAGCGTTTCAGAGTCTTCCAAGTAATTTTTTAAGGATTAGTGGCATTTAACATAGGGATCGTTGGGGTAGACCACGAGTATTCAGTCCTAAAATATTATATTAAACACAGGAGTTAATGATTGAAAGTTAGAAACTTAAGTGACAGTCATACTGAATCATTTGACTAACTGGCTGTTGTTCCAGGATACAGGAGGTAGCAAGTACCTGTTTACAGTGGCAAGTACCTGTTTGTAGGACAAGTACCTGTTTGTAGTGGCAAGTACATATTTGTAGTGACATGTACATGTTCATAGTGGCAGGTATCTGTTTGTAGTGGTAGGTACCTGCTTGATTAAGGAGTATAGCGGTGCCGCTATGTCATAATGAAAACCCCTGGCCACTCTTACATGAGTAATGTTGAATGTATACATACTTTCTCCGGTGTCCACTCTCACTGTCACTCTGCTCTCGTTGTTTCCGCAGGTAGTTCACATTCTCGCTCTGCGTCACGGACACGGGAGACTCTCGACCAGATGTGTATAAACCACTGGAAATGGAATGACGGTACAATTATATTCAATATATACATATACTTAAATAAATTGTGGTGTTAACTATTACCATTTATATCTTACTATAGTAAGCTATTTTTGGGGTGTCAAAAAACAAAACAAATGTATAGATCCCAAGTGGTTATACGGTAAACTGTATGAAATTTTGAACTTTGTGATGATATATCAGTTGTTCAATAGTCCCAAAATTTGGATGGTTTAAAGGGAATATAGCGACACAGCCAAACAAGCTTTATTATTGAGAGTTCTGAAAAACTTGGAAAAAGGTGAAAGAATTATCAAAATTGGATGATAAACAAAAAAGATATGACCATTTAAAGGTTGTTCTAAAACGAACATGGGAGCTGCCATTTTTAGAACTATGATGTCATAGTTCCAAATTACCATATATGGAATATTGATCAAAATCAGTTAAAGCAAAGAAAGTCGCTGCAAATGAATGCAAAATCCTTTACTGGTCATATAGAGCATTATTGCCATTAAGTATACATATTTTTCATACAGTTGCTGTCATTTTTTCCTATTAATCAGTAATTTTTCATATTTATAAATATTCCATATATGGTCATTAGAACTTTGATGTCATAGCTCTAAAAATGGCGGCTTCCATATCCGTTTCAACAGAACCTTCAAATAATCATAACTTCTTTGTTTATCATCCGATTTTGGAAATTCTTTCACCTTTATTAATTTTTTTCGGAACTCTCAATAATAAAGATAGTTTGGCTGTGGCGCTACATTCCCTTTAACATCCCAGGATATGACTTGCAACGTTTATGCACTATTAAAGTGTCCCAAATGTAACCAGATAAATCAGTAATCAGATTACGGGATCTTTGTCAAGTGCATTAGAATAGTGTATTATACATTTGAAAATGAAACAAAGAAAAGCTGAAGTATCAGGCGTAACATACGTGTCCATGTTTGTTTCCCAGGGTGCTGAGCGAGTACTGGTTGGCGACTCCCTTCCTTTCAAGTCTGGAAGACTTCTGTGTCGAGACCTATTGTATAGGAAAGTAGCTCATTTAGTATTCAAGGTTAATTAAAGCAACTACTCACGTTTATTGAACTGTTCAAGTTGGATAAACTCAACTGATGTGTTTGATAAATGGAGACAATTTCAGAATTTCATTATCTAATTCACTGTGCCATAGCCAAGCTGAGATGCTCCAAGGCACTTGCTATGGTGTTTTTCGGTCGATTATGGCTAAAATAAATTCTGTAACATTAATGTCACGTTAGTATTGTTTGTGGGGCTGGGAATTTGATGAAATGATCTATCAAAGTTGTATTTTAAAATTTTATTGATGGTTTACATAGTAGTCTAGACCAATGGGACCGCTCAAACATTTAACAACTTGGATGCCACCAGAGCTTTAAAAACTATAGTGACCAGAAATATAATAGCAAAAAGATTAAAAACGTCGAGGGGTGAATGGAAATCTATTGTAAGTAAATATATTAAGAACAGGGTATTACACAGTTTCACGTTGAGTCATCGATACGAGTTCCCGACCAAGTTACCTACCCTTTGACGTGTTCCGGAGTGACGACCATGGTTACATGTCCCTCCGAATACTGTATACCAGTCTGCATCATGTCACCTGAAATTATCGAAATGTTATAATTAGGATAGCGATATCAACACTAACATGACAGAAATTATTTTTTGAAAAAACAAAAAACAACAACAAGCAGTTATGTTCTACGATGACTGACAACCATTTTAGGGATATGTTCAAGCTATCGGTGGCTTCGAGGCATCGGGGTAATGGTAAAAACCAAAATATCTATCCGAATTTGTGTACCACCCGAAATAGTGTTACTTGTGTACGTGATGTATCGTTCTCGGTATGTTTTTTTTGTTCATGCATGTTTGTTTAAACCTCATAACGGTTATATATAACATGTAATTGTTACACTGGAAATACAAGAAAAACTGCAATAATGTGTTTGTTTTATCATTTATTTAAAGAAATATCACACTAATAGATTTTAACATACATTCCGGAAGTCCGAATAATGAGAACAAGGTAAGACTGGTTTCCGTACATTATTTAATTAGAAAATCAACCGTGTTTAATTGATCGTAATTAACAGTAAACGAAGTTCACTAAACATAAATTTTATCTGTCTATTATCGCTTTTCAATCATAAATGTTCGCACCTTTAACAACCAACTTTATCTGTTTTCGCACTATGATCGAACTTGCTACAAACAAATACAAACGCGTCGATTACAATTAATATGGCCGACGTCGCATGGCAACGGATCATCACCTTCGATTAAGCGAGGTTTAAATTCACACAAAAATGGATTTTCGGACCGTAAAAAGTATTCGAGCGAGCCGGGGTATTCGAGAAATAATATTCGAATAATCGAGGTTAAATTACATTGAATTATATAGGAGTTGTGTCGGGACCGGAAAAAGTGTTCGAATTACCGATGGTATTCGAATCACCGGTGTTCGAGCTATCGAGGTTCGACTGTACTACTCAAACAAGAGCCAACATAAGAGCAGCGGAGACTTACTCTGATTTAGCCGCGTGTCAGACATTGCCCTACGTGCCTGTCGCCGACTCTGCACACGTAACACACGTGGCTGTTCACGTGCCTGATGGTCTGTGTTGTTTTGACGATCTTGTCTTCCACTGAAAAAGACGAATGGAGAATTATTACTAGAAATATACTAGGTTAATTCCGCTATGCTCTATAATGATGTCAAAATATAGAAATTATTTAACTGCTCGATTCGATTATAGTGAAATCCTTCACAAGATGGTAGGCGTGTGGCTCTACGAGAAAACAAAAACATGCCTGCCATCAAGAGAAGGATGATCAAGCCCTGCATTTTAAATCATTTTGTGTATGACTTTAATCGAAATATTTTGCTTTATTTAAAGTGCTTGACAAATGACTTCAACGTCACAGTTAGTTATTTTGTGTTCCAATTTAGTTATTAATATTTACTGATTTTGAATTATCTTTCACTCAGGTATTTATGACTTGGACAGAAAATGATCAGCATACTGCAGTAGGCAAACAATTTACACCATATCATTACCTTGGTGCAATAACTCAGTAAAAATGCAGCAGACTTACATAATAAATGGAGGGTTAAATGTGAAACTGTTGTATTCGTTATTGATAGATATAGTTGCAACAGTATCGCATTCAACCCTCCAATTGTGTACTTATTGAGTCATTGCACTAAGGTGTCAATATGTTTATATTTGTTAAAAGGATGCTGAAATTAGGGTTTCATCTTTTATTACGCCATTCAAACATTACGATTTTTTTATTGAAGAAATGTGGAAGTTTTGATAAGAAATTACTGTCCAACCTGAAAAAGGATGTTTTATTTCTGATTAAATTTTATTTATTGCGTCATGCTAGTTTTTGTTATGAAGCTAATTAACAAAATCAATCGTGCTAATCCAAACAAACCCGCATTGTCTGGTAACACATCTGGGTTAAAACAAAACACCTTCTTCTTACATACAAACCGAGCAAATCATTAGACTAGTGAAAACTATTTTATGTCTTATATTTCAGATTGGTAATCCAGACTTGTAGCTAAAATTTTATTTTTTAATCAATCTTTTTTAATGCATTCATATAAAGTGTTTCTGTTTTAAGACCACTCATCGATTTGCATTTTTAGTGACTATATATACTCTCTAAAATTCCTATACCACCAAGACGGTGTACCACCAATTTTCCACGTAGGAAACTTTGTGGGTTAAGGCAAACTAACTAGTTTCCTGTAATAGACATATTACGCCTGTATTCTTATGCGAGCCGAGTGGGTCTATTAAATTGTAGGCTAGAAGTTTTAGCACACACTGTGGACTATGCAGAGATAGCTGTAGCCAATACTGGTTATATAGTAGTGTACTCTACACAGAAAACATGGTTATATATACTGAAAGGAAAAAGAAACGCATAATGGGTATTTTCGCTATATATTGTATGCTTAATATGCTACTGCTAATCGAATGGTACAGGGCGACATTAGGGCTGTCCTTTCGGAAAGAAGATTTAAACAGAACCAAACACACCAATGGCTACCCCTTAAAGTTTTATTGACAGATGTCGCATTTGGCTCAAGCAGGTGAGCAAACTTAGGCTTTAAATGTTGCAATTTCTTAACATTAAACATAATACTGAAATGGCTTGACTTTTTCAAGCGAAACTTCATCATTTATGAATTTCGTGTAACAAAGTATAGTTTGATTAAAAGGTCTACTACATGACAGAGTTGTCCTCTCTGTAATTAGTTGCAGCCCCTTTTTGTACAAAGCACATTGAGATATATCTGGATTATTACGTGGAATTAGGTGTGTATAATAGTGTAGTATAGGCAATTTAGTGAGTATGTGTTTCTTTTTCCTTTCGATATATGGAACACTACAGCCCAAAACACCAAACTATTAGTATAGAATACACGACATTAGACGATGACATGATGTTAATGATAAATGCTGGTATTGGTATGGTTGCAGTAGTGAGATTTTGGACATAGTTACTTCTAGAAATATATTATTAGAGTTAGGATGTAAAACACTGCACATGCACAATATATCATCTTAATTTCAAGTCACTTCAAACAAAAAATCATATAAAAGTTGAAATAACAATTAAATATTCTCTTAAAAAATTGTATAAAAGACGTAACAATATCTTAAACTTCCTGCAAGAATACAGGTGCCCACCAAGTTTACAAAAAAACAAAAATGCTTATATTTTATAGCTGATTTAATTTCTTAATGCTGTATGTTAATGCAGTTAACACAAATTTACATTTTCAAAAAAGTAACTTAGATATTCATCTTAAAATATTACATAAAACGAAGGTTGTTCAAAAAAAATCTTATATTTTATAGCCGATTCAAATTCTTTGTAATGCTGAATGGTAATGAATTTGAAATAAAATATTTTTTCAAAAGCATTTCTTTAATAAAACATTTCCAACAAAAGTCGATGCAAATCTGCCACCTCTAACACCACCCTTTAACAAAGCTTTGCACTTACATTTAGATTACATGTGCTACCCATTGAATGACCATAACTTGCGATGTTGCCATTGTACTAAATGCTTGCACAAACAATCACTTCCACTAAAACCCTTTGCCCCAGTTGCAGTAGCGAGACTTACCTGTTCCGATGTTTGGCCGTGGATCTAAATGGTTTACTAGTTCTAGATGTGGCGTCACTGATCTGATTGAGTCTAGTAATGAAAACATGTCAGTAAATGACTATATGATATATGATGAAGGATGATGTTGATTACCTATTCCGTAACTTTTAAAAAACATTTTTCTCTCTAAAATAACATTTACATCTGGCATTTTAGCGGTATGGCAATCACGTCCAGAATCTCCCCAAAGCACTATTACAATCAATTTTAACGCACCTGCAATCCAACTGGTTGACATTCAAAAACTGGCGACAAGTAAGTAGTGCATAACCGATCGCAAATCCAATCGTTAAACGTGAAAAACGTGACGTCATTTAGTTTTATTTGAAAGCGTTTGAGGGAAAAACTGTCAAAAACACTGAAATGTGTCAGAAATGGGTTAACAGTATTTAAATGTTGAAACGTTGACTTTCACGAATGTCAGTTGCTTAACCATCACTTATCATGTTTAACAGCTCCACAAATGTGTCACCAATAAACAAAATGTGCGACCATTAAACGACTGATATACCATCGCAAAATTTTAAATTTCAATACGGTTAACCCTATAATATAAGAGAATACTTGAGTCCTGGAATTAGGAATAGATAATCAAATAACAGAAGACTGGTAACAGATTCCTTCAGTGAGCTCTGAGGTGCAGCAACGTGTCTGAAGCTATGTATCTGTTTCTTATATGTGGTAAAAAAAGTAATCATGCAGACAATGTATTTCATGAATGGACCCATGGTGACTTTGACCTACTGATCCCAAAATGTATAGAAATCATCCGCTCACCAAAGACAGTCTATCTGAAATTTGATGAAGGTGGTTACAGAGGTTGAAGAGTTATCGTGCTGACATGGTTTCACATGACGTCAACCTTGACCTACTGACCCAAAATAAAAATGACTCATCTTGTCGCCGTTGACAGTCTGCCCTTGTAGACTTGATGAACATGACTACAGAGTTCAGAGAGTTATCGTGCGGACAAGTCTGTTCATGATTGGAAACCCTGACCTTTGACCTAATAACCCTTAAATAAATAGCGATCACCGTCTCACTTTGGAGTCTGCCCGTGAACACTGATTTGTTTTTTACGATACAGTACCCACGACAGGGAAACCAATAATATATGAATCCCAAAATAGATATGAGCGGGGCATAATAAGCGACACGTCACATAACTAAAAGACATAACTGAAGGACTCTGTTGCTTGAAAATACATTATGAAACAGATAACACATAAAATAAAGCCATACTGTCAGGTGGAAATGTATCTTTAAGGCTGTTACACAAAACTTAATAGAAGTTGCATGCTTATTTCTTGCGCAGTATTCAAATTAATAAACACATGTATCTTTCCTGGTTATAATTTAACTGATCATTTCAAAAACATGATAAATAACAGTTCAGAGGTTGATCCTGAATTTAAGCTTGGCATCGTCTTATAACAATGCCCAGTCTGACCCATCGTTTTTATTTCGTGAAAACCAGAATGTTGCTGATTACGTTGAGAATAAGAGAGCATATTTTTTAATTATTTTTTACTTAAACATGATATGATAGCTTTGTAAGCACATCTCTGTAAAACAGTATGACTTCTGTATATAACATACAAACTAAGCGCTTGAAAAGATAAAGTATTGAAATAACTACACGAACGTTTATTAACTTCTAGTTGGTTATATCTACAAAGTTGATAGTAAGAAATGATTCGGAACATGTTTCTGAAAAAGCAAGAGAGGACATGGCTAGACAAAGCTTCTGGCCACAACTATAAATTCTCGTCACAAAACAGGTAATGGCAGCCACAGAAAGTAAATGTGGCTATGATTTGATAATTATTGTAACAATGGTATTAAACCTTTCTATGCTTCTATAGCAACGAGCCATTACTGAGCTCAAGAATACATAATTAGTTATTACTTATATCACCCTAAAGTTTGTTCCAATCGAAAATAATGACCATTTAAAGGAAAATAATTGAATAATATTGTATAACTATAGCATATAACACAATTAATAGCTGCTGTTAAGGAAAGCAAACAAAAAGCAGATGCTTAATTTCTATTCTAGTACTTTTGAAAACAGATAGTTAGCACAATGTACCCTGGCAGTTGGGTTACTTTAAAGAAACAAGGAAATGAGTGCATGGATTTTATTTAAAGTCCGTAAAAAATATAATACACAAAATGAATAACAACTCAAGCCAAACAACCAAAATAGTAATACAAAAGCAGGGTTATTTATTTATTTTATTATTATTATTATAATTTTTATTTATTTGTTACTTTATTAAAATAACTCTCAGCAAGAAGAGAACAGCACATCAATAATATGGGATTCTTTGTATTAATCAACAACATTTCAAATAACTTAATAAAAACGTTTTAAATAGAACATCATCAAATATTACCTGGACCTTCGAAAGCATGGTATAGATTAAAGCTAGAAATTAAAACCGGTTTTCAAGAAAATAATGCATACAGTGCAGCAAACCAATTTGTATCTCTCAATTTTATTGATTACGTTCACTGGCCATCTGTAATGCAGCCTATAGTTCAGATGGTGCCAGGTGAATTACGACTTTTCACTCAGTGCACTGATAATATTTTACCGCGGACAAATCGACGTCCTTGCGATTTTTTGAGATTTCACCCAACGCGGTATCTATAAATTCAGTGCAACACGATCCAAATATGGTGACTCTCCGTCATCAACACTGTGTAACCCAGCGAGAACTCGCAGGGTTTCACGGAGATTTATTACTAACAATGCATTCTTGCCTTCACTGCTATAACACCTAGAAACACAGTGATCACTTTCTACCGAGCCTGAGTTTTGCAATCGCGGTGATATGATGGTCATGGGGAATCCCAGTGATATTTTGTGTGAAAATCTGCGGTAAATCGTCAATTTTTTTAACTGTAACTGAAAAACGGTCACGGTGACACTGCGGAAAAGTCGTTATCCACGTGGCGCCATCTGTAAAGGGGGTACATCTAGCTTCGCTAGAACAATCTAACAATTTAAAAATGTTCCAATTCAGAATAAAAATGGCATATCAATCAAACTATGGTGTTGTGCTATAAAACTGAACTCATCATATACGTGTATATTGAATGGAATAGAGCATACTTATATTAAGCCTGGTGCGTAACCTTAGATTGCACATATTACTGTGAAAAATTAATTCTCCTTTAATCAAAAGAGTGATTAAAGGATTCACTTTTAAGGTCATTCATTATGTTTAAGCCCTTTGAAATAGAAGATATCATTATCTGTCAATTTGAAGTCAAACCCCTGGACACCCACTACAAGACTGATGTACCCACTTTAATTTGAAATCCAACAATATATATCACGCAACAATAAAAAATATATTAATCAGCTCTCTGACACTAAGAATTAAATAGTTTTACATATATGTAAAAGTTGACAATATAAAAGCAATGCACAAAAAGAAAGCCTGAACTATTAAACTATAACAATTGATCTGGAAGAATAAGACACATTAGCTGTATATTCAGATAACATGCAAATTAACATTTTTGAAAAACTCAGTGTTATTATCCTACCATCTGGTATGACTCAATACAGTGTGGACAAACTGACTGATTTATTAAAATGGGGTTGTCCCCCAAGAAACCCTTCCCCTACCCCCTTGCCAGCCAAAATTAAACTTATGATCTTCCTTACAATATAACACTCCTGGTCAAAGTTGGTTAACATGTTCAAAGAACCAAATGCTATGGATCTATACGACTACATGTTTAACCCTTCTCTCCAGGTCTAAATAAATGCAGGATCGAGAAAAATTCCATACAGTACATATTTTGGGCACAGATATTGTTCTAACAAGATTATTCAGATCTACAGATTCAGATTTCAGTCTCCTGTCATGATATTCATCCAGTCCACATACTTCATCAGGGTCAGCAGCAGTTTACTATTGGTGAATATGATCATAATTGGTTTGTTTGAAATACAACATCTCCCTAATAACATAACCAAAGATACAGCCCATGAATCTTTATGTCGAAGCTTTAGTGTTATTAAAATAAAAAAAAAGCTGAATGCGATAAAAATAAAATACCTGAAGAATGCATGATGCTCTACGCAACATTTCCACAGATGTTTGCATGCGGCTTTTGTCATCAATTCAAATGCATATGTGTGCTCATCATTCTATAAAGGTAACAAAACAAATGCATGCAAAAAGTAAATAAAAGTTATCAATATATCAAGGCATATGATAAAACAAGCGTGTAGTCAGAGATATTTTCTAGACAAAGTGACACTAGCAAGACCAATACAAACTAGGACTTGGAAAATTGGTCATACTCGAAAGAAGTACCATCAGTTGATTAAGTGAATGAAAGAGGTATAATATTTGCTTGCTGTTGATGTACTGAGATTTCCAAAGATATAGGTGCAAAAAGCAAAGAAATCGGTCATCAGAGTGCAGATTGGCATTACTTTTTATAAGGTAAGATTTAAAACATAACGAGGTGTGGTTAGGCTATTTTTCTCCAAAAAAGGTCATCTGCTTTCATTTTGAGCTATTAAATGGTGGTACATAGACCAGACTTTTTTGCTATTTTTATGTTTTGCATGGAGATGTAGACATTTTAATGGATATGTATGCAAGCTGTCATCGAGAATCATTACGTGGTCCCGCCTTAATTCCATTAGGCGATGTGAAAGCAGATATTAGCAGGATTTTATAATGGATATTTCGACAATACAACACGTTTAAAATTTTTTTTTACTGAAACAATGCGATAACCTTAATTTAAATTAAGTTACCTATTAAGGATTTATTTAATTTTTGCTTCTTGGAGAAGGGGTTGGATGAGGTAGGTAAGTTAATACCCGGACCACGTAATGTAAGGTAATTGTTATACTGTGCAGAGCTAACATAATGGTTTATGTGAAAATAATAGTGGTACAAGTCCAGTTGATAGTGTGTAATACTAAGGTTTACAATAAATTTAAACTTAAAGTGTCAAAGGGCCATAACTCCGTCAAAAATCATCAAACTGGAATACAAACATGATATGCACAATAAGGCATCATACCGATGGTTCCTACCAAGTCTCGTCGAAATCCAACAAGCAGTTCAGGAGGGGAAGCTGCGATAACAGATTTAAAGGAAATTTCGAAGGGCAACAACTCCATCAAAAATCATCGAACCGGAACACAAACACGATATGCACAACTAGACATTATACCAATGCTTCCTGTGTAAACATTCGACGAAATCCAACGAGCAGTTTAAGAGGAGTAGCAGAGACAACAAATTTAAAGTGAAAACTTCAAAGGGCCATAACTTCATCAAAAATCAACGAACCGGAACACAATCACAATATGCACAATATTAAACCGATGCTTCCTGTAAAATTATGGCAATCCAACAAGCACTTTAGGAGGAATAACAGCGACAACAAATTTAAAGTGACAACTTCAAAGGGCCTTAACTCTGTCAAATATTGAATTTTGCAATCTTTTTATTTTTTTGTATAGGTTGCCGGCGATTTTAGAGAGGTGCTCTTATTAGGGGAAACATGATATAAAGGTCAATTTTTAGGGGTTTAGAGGTTATGGGGTAGAGACAGACCACCCTCTTATTCCTGGGCAGAACTAGTACTGTATACCTCCAGCCCGAGGCCGTTTCAAGTCCACCATGTTATACACTTGGTTCTTGCAAATGACTGTTTGTAGAAACCTTAGTCTGAAGTCTCATCCATATGACATAGTGACATTCTAAGTATTTTTAAATATGTCGGACATTTAAATTCTCACAATGGTCCGGGTGGAAAACACTCAAAACCTGTACGCGTTAAAACCAACTTTAGAACTCATGGAGACATAGGCAGCTCACCACAGACCTATGATGCCTTTTATTACAGGTAAGATGACGATGATGACTAGGCTTCTTACCACAGACCTATGGTCCCTTCTCTTATTTAAGACATGACTCATATTTGAATCCGACATGCAACATGGATGTCACAAAAAATCATGCAAAACAAGGTTTAGCTACACAGATACACCCATGGCAGTAATTCCGTTCACTTTACTATCAAGGTAGCATCATATCTGACATGAAGGGCAATTTTTTTCTCTACAGTCATGTATGTATGATCAAACTTTGCCCAAAGTATCTTTGAACTCATGCACCCTTTAAACAATTTCTTATATAGTAAAGTAACTATATATTAATAGTAAACAATTTCGAAGAAAGTCCTTTTGACAGTGAAGTAAACGCATGTATTTCCTGTGGTGTAATAGACAAAAATCAACACATCATGACGTATGACATTTATGTAAAACTATAACAATACAAATAACACTTACAATTTTATCTTTGACTTTAACGATAAATACTTTGGCTTTAAACGTGACTTTGGTGATTCTAGGCCTGAAAAAAAGACAATTTAACAACGCTGTTATTTATAGAATTACAGAAATTGAAAAACAAAAGCTTTCTACCGGATGCGATTATATAACAGTTAGGCGTGTAACTTGTTTCAGTTATTTTAAAAATACCCGAAACAAGTTATTTTCAAAAAAAAGATTTATTTCCCTTTGACGCAGAGTAAGAGTTCTTTCATCTTACTTTTGGTAAAATAACTTACTTAGGACATTTTGCAAAAAAATGATTTTATCTTAATAAAACTAGTTGCTGCAGAATAAAGCCCAAGAAATAAATCTTTTCAACAGACAACTTGACCCATCTCTAACTGAATAATGATGGCACGATTAGGACCTGGTATGACTGCACTAGAGTCAAATAATTACCAATTTTGTTATGTAACTTGTACTTACCATCTTTAAGAGCTCAAGTAAAATATTTCTAAACCTTACATAAAAAAGAAGTAATGGCGACTTAGTTAACAACAAAGATAAAAGAACCAGGGGAAAATGTCACTTGTTACAGGAAAAATCTGGTTTTGATAGAAAACAGATTTAAAAATAGATGAAAATGAATGCATAATTATCTACAAGTAACTTGTTGCAGTTATTTTGAAAAACACACCTAAAACTGTAATAACTATAACAAGTTACACCCCTGACTGTATAAGACTGTATAAAACTACTTTATAATAACATTTTAGAGTACAACAGGCTTCTAATTCATGACAAAAATGTTTGGTGTTGTTTTGTTCATGAGGGCTGGCGTGGCGCAGTCAGTAGCGCGGCTGATTTGTAACTGGAGGTCCCGGGTTCAATCCTCCTTGGTGCCACTGTTTCGTCGGTGTATTCTTGGGCAACACACTTTCCCTTAGCCTCATCCGTCGGATGGGGACGTAAACCAGGCGGTCCAGTGTATTGGTCTATCCTCTGAGCATGTTAAAGAACCACAGGAATCTATTTGATAACAAGAGTAGGGCACGGTTCCCGGATTCCTATGCATCCTTCCCCTCTCTCTGGGGCGGCTCTAAATAACCTATACTGTGTTGAGCCATTAAACAACATTCAATTCATGACCAAAATTTCAATTCACCGCATATATTTTGAATGACAGGATTATACTAATTGCTTTGATCGATAACAGTGGAAACCGCGTGCAGTACTTACCAAAAATAATTGCCGACTTTTGTTTTGTTTTTAAAGACCACAATACCGGTTGGTGTTAAACCCAGGAAATACTCTGTGTTACTCTCACCCTGTAAATAAAGATTTTCTTTGATCTACTTTTATATAAATATATATGTCTAACAGTTATAGATTTCAATCTTGCTTTATAAAAGTAACGCTTTGTGGTTTCCATTCAGCTTTGGAATATTTTAATCTTCGCGAAACTGATGCTTTCCATTTTTGCAATAATTCAACAATATAAACAATACATCTTTACAACTCTGTATAATGTCAGATTGATAAACTGTCCTTCTGGTATCACTGTACACAAGAGTCAGCAACATATTTACATACTGTTAAGAATATTCCAAATTAACTTTGTCCAATACCAATTAAGCACAACTAACCAGTACAGGATGTAAATCCACGCCATACATGTCCAGCCATTTCACCTTGTCGAGAAACTTCAGTTCTGCAGTCGCAGGAACTGTCCCACTGAAACATAGAAAACATGAACATACACGGCTTTGTATCTTGTCTATGGAAATGACATCAGCGCTTACGGAAAATATTTTCGACAGGCAGGCCCTGAATTAATATTGACAGGCCCTGAATTAATTCTATAGTAAAATATGGCAAAAAGGGACAAGCCCCAACCAGATTTTGAAAGGCCCCGGGCTTGAGGCTATCCTATTTCGTGAGCACTGAACATGTATTTTATGCACTAAATTTATTTTACTAAGCACACATTTTGTTGTACTAGTTAAAGCTGTTTAAAAGATTATATTGATCATAATATTAGTACTTTTAAGCAAGAAATGTACATGTTCACATTCACTGTATATGTTTTTACTTATTTCTTAATGTAGTTTTATTACCACTGCGATTTCATATTTTTTTTTTCAAAAATTTAAATAGAAAGATCTAGTCGGCCTGAAAAGGGCGAGTCGGTCAGGTAACCTGAAACAGTTTTTTTTCCTTATCTATGCACTTCAAACCATAGTTTGTTTGTAGTGTAATAAATACTACATAATGTTCATATTTAACAAGATGACTCCCGGGCATGCCCAATACCCACAGAGATGCTCTAAACAAATTGTATCATGTTTTGCATCGAAAAAAGGGGTAGAATATTTTTTCCGTATATTTGTAATTAAAAATGGTAAACTATAGGTCAAGGACGTGTTATTTATAAACAAATAGTTTTAACGGAAATAAGAAGAATTCTAGCATATTATTGCATTACAGACCTAATAACAACTAGATTGGACACTATGAAAATTATATAAACTTCACGTGGCACAGTGTGAAAATTTCACAAAATATTTCCCAAACTTTAAACATACATATCATGAAGAGTTTTATAGATACAAGTTTCATTCATGCCAAATCCCATCACAAATTTAATTTTCTTTCCAATGATGGTATTTTGCTTTCTCTTACATTTAGAGCAAAAAAGGCGTTTGACGGAAACATTGACTGTCAGAACCTTGATTTTTAAGAGAAAAGTGAAAAATGATGACATTTTTAAATTTAAACATCTTTTTATTCAATTTCTTATTTTGAAAATAAACATAACTATTATAATCCCATTTTGCTATTCACTATGAATCGTTTGAATGTATTCACATCAAAATCAGTGAACAATTAGAAGGAAAAGTTAAGGTGCCACGTGATATTTTGGTTACTTCATTGGTTAAGATAGGAAGTTTACTATCTGTTTATTAATATGTCTGTGATCTACCTTTAAAATAATAAAACAAGCTCCATCTCAAATATATCTGTCAAGGTATGCTTCAGGGCAATAGAGGCACCTGCAATTTCTCTGGACCTATCATAAATCTAACACAAAACCCTAGCTACCATAATCTCCTGTGTAGAGAGGCTATCTGGGCCTCCAGCTGCTCCGTCTGGTTTGGCACACACTGAAATTCTGACACGTAGCCCGGTGGTAACTGCTGTGAGTCAAAATCTCCCAGCTCAGCTGAAATATATCAGCACAGTTTGAGATTATCGTGACAAAATTATAACAAATGTTGGTAATTTGGCATCACTAACACAACTTGGGTTTGACGGCAACAGGGCATGGTATGTGAGAGGGTTCAGGTGAGACTCCAAGACTAGGCTTGGTATGTATCCATGTTGGATGGGTATCACAGGTATGTGAAATGGTTCGGACTCAACTTTCAGCCCGGTGGTGGTATGTGCAAGGGGTCAGGTTATACTCCCTGACTGGTGGTGGCATGTGCAAGGGATCAGGTTATACTCCCAGACTAGTCGTGGTATGTGCAACGGTTCGGGTTATACTCCCTGACTGGTGGTGGTATGTGCAAGGGTTCGGGTTGGCGGTGGTATGTGCAAGGGTTCGGGTAATACTCCCAGACTCGCGGTGGTATGTGCAAGGGTTCGGGTTATACTCCCAGACTGGTGGTGGTATGTGCAAGGGTTCAGGTTATATTCCCAGACTGGTCGTGGTATGTGCAAGGGTTCAGGTTATACGCCCAGACTGACCGTGGTATGTGCAAGGGTTCGGGTTATACTCCCAGACTGGCCGTGGTATGTGCAAGGGTTCGGGTCATACTCCCAGACTGGCGGTGGTATGTGCAAGGGTTCAGGTTATACTCCCAGACTGGTGGTGGTATGTGCAAGGGTTCAGGTTATACTCCCAGACTGGCGGTGGTATGTGCAAGGGTTCGGGTTATACGCCCAGACTGGCCGTGGTATGTGCAAGGGTTCGGGTTATACTCCGAGACTGGCCGTGGTATGTGCAAGGGTTCAGGTTATACTCCCAGACTGGCAGTGGTATGTGCAAGGGTTCAAGTTATACTCCCAGACTGGTGGTGGTATGTGCAAGGGTTCAGGTCATACTCCCAGACTGGGGGTGGTATGTGCAAGGGTTCAGGTTATACTCCCAGACTGGTCGTGGTATGTGCAAGGGTTCAGGTTATACTCCCAGACTGGCGGTGGTATGTGCAAGGGTTCGGGTTATACGCCCAGACTGGCCGTGGTATGTGAAAGGGTTCGGGTTATACTCCCAGACTGGCCGTGGTATGTGCAAGGGTTCGGGTTATACTCCCAGACTGGCGGTGTATGTGCAAGGGTTCAGGTTATACTCCCAGACTGGTCGTGGTATGTGCAAGGGTTCGGGTTATACTCCCAAACTGGTCGTGATATGTGCAAGGGTTCAGGTTACACTCCCAGACTGGTCGTGGTATGTGCAAGGGTTTAGATCTCATTATTATCTCCCTTGAATATTCATGCCCTACAGAATGATGAGGAGGTAGATAAAAAAAAGTCCGCTTTTCTACAATTTACAGGATACATTGATTTATCTTTAAGTGGTACTAAATCTACAGCATTTTAAGAAGTTGGTAAATTTCTAGCTAATTCTGCCTCATTTTACACATCATGGGTCTAATCACCACAGGGTTGTATTTTCGAAATTTTGATAGGTATCACACAAACATGAAATTTAAAAAAGTTCAATCTGGTAAATATTTGTTAATTGTGTTTTAAAATGCAGATATTGCAGCAATGGAGAATTTAAGCATAAATAAATACATGTTGTAAGTTTTGTTTATCTCTATGCCACAAACAAAAACATTACAATGGGACCTATGGAAAACTAATTGTGGTGTGAGACGTTATGTGTGGTATGTGCAAGGGTTCAGGTTATACTCCCGGACTGGTCGTGGTATGTGTAAGGGTTCAGGTTATACTCCCAGACTGGTCATGGTATGTGCAAGGGTTCAGGTTATACTCCCATACTCTCCCATACTGGTCCTGGTATGTGAGAGGTTTCACTGGAACTACTTCAACACCCAAAAACATGATACTGAGCCAATAATGGTGATCTGTATAAAATGTATATTCATACTGTTTTTTTAACTGACTATATATAAAGTTAGATGTTTCTATTTTTTTCCAAGTTCTTTATACTATTTCTACAAATAATCACTATGTGTAAACTGTGCTGGGGGAATGTAGTCTTGCGCTTTTAGACCAAAAAGGAAAAAAAGAAAATTTAGTTCACTGGTTGAAAATTCCTCTTCAACTATTACATTTTGGATTGATTTTGGGGAATAATCGTGAAATTATGAGTCATATTGGTTCTATACTAAAACACTGAATTTTTGCAAAACCGGAACTTTTTTCTTTTTTAATTCTTACATTGCACAGCCCAAGAGAAGAGTTCTGCGGCCTCCTCGAATGTGACAGGAAGTCGCCCATGTAGTATGTCACGTTTTACTTGTAGAAAAAACTGGTATCTGAAACAGGAAACAACGAACACTTAAATATATATTTCCAATTGTCAACTGGACTTATTTATAATCTGTACTAAGATAATTCTGGGATATTAGTAATTTATTTCCCTTGGAAAATAGACTCCACTTTATTTTCATCAGCCCTCATCATGCTCTATCATATCCGGAAATACTAAATTTTATAAACCTTCACTGGTTTTTTAAGAAGTTATTCCAAACTGATGAGCCCGTGAGGCAAAATCAGCCAATTCTGCTAATTTTTGAAATTTTTTGATAGTTTCGCATTTTTCTATTTATAGCCTCAAAAAAAAACAAAGAAGGCATATTCCATCATGTCCATTATATCAAAATAAACTTATAAGTACTCAAAACTGAAAAATACAGCAAACATGCACTTCATAATTATTATTAATACCATCCATGGACCTAAAAGATGCTTAGTTGTTTTCTTTCTGATTTACACCATGGACATTCATGTGAAACCATGGACATTAATGTGAAACCATGGACATTAATGTGAAACAATGGACATTAATGCGAAACTGAAGACTGCCGCCTTGACTCAATTTCTAACTGACATCGAATAATTATTCTTTTATTTTCAAATAAAAACATTAAAAAAAAACCACCAGGAATACAATATTTTGCCTTAAAAAGTTTGTAAGAGCAAAACATTAACAAACTCAATATCCCTTATGTAATTGAGGATAACGGCAAATGTTCCAAACAAAATGACCAATCTTTTTAAAGGGACACCTAGCAATCTTTAAGCATTTATCAAGCATCTCAACTGATTAATCCGGTATCATTTCGGCTTTAAACCTGCTTGCATATATTTAAATAAAATTTTAAGGTTTTCAACTTTTCTTCGTTATTCTACCATAGGTTTAAATATATTATTAGTGAAATAGAATCCACAGTTAGTCATTATCATGCAAAAATGATTTGCTTTACACTATTCATATTATAACTAATATTAATGAATGTTATGTAGAAAAACTAATGGGACGCCGTGAGTTTTTCAAAAATTAAGATTGCCGTGTGTCTCTTTAAAGAGAAATCCAAGGCAGGTAACACACCAATTTCCCCATTGATGATCAATATAAACATGTGTACTGACATTAAAATCTGGCAAAAATGGAATTATGGAACTGTAGCCTAGGCAAACGAAAAAAGAAATTTATGCAATTTCTAAAATACATAATTGCATATATACTTTATTGTAAGAGTTGTAATGTTTGCCATGACATCTGCTTTGTAACTCTAGACTTTCTTAATCAAGTCTTCAAAGAGTTTATCTAAATTCTTGATGTAACATACCTGGTAATTTCCTCCTTCAGTTTACAAGGGTCGGCTGGATAGAATTTCACTCCAAAATACAGTGTGTATGGTAAAACGCAACCTGAAATATGCATTATTTTTCAGCATCAGATTATGCATCACAGGGTCCCGTCTTAATTCCATTAAGCAATGGGAAAGCCTATATTAGCAGGGTTTTATAACGGATATTTCGACAATAAAACACGTTTAAAAACATGTTTAACTGAAAAAAATGTGATAACCTGTTTAAAGTTACCTATTTAAATGTTTTAATTTTACAATATGCAAACTTTTAAAGCCAAAATTAAGGTTTTATTTCATACCCCAGCCAACCCCGTTTTTGCTTCTTGGAGAAGGGGTTGGATGGGGTATGAAAGCTAATACTCGAACCTCTTAATGGCGTCTCTCTTCATTGCAATTTATAAGAAATCTTTCAGCTAAGATAAGGCCTAATAAAATTATATGTGTGGTTCCGGTTTCCCAACTGACCCCATTTTTAGGGGCTAACCCTAAACATTTATGCCTCTCAAAAATATAAAAAAATATAAGAAAAGGTGTGAGTTTTTTCTTTCATCTTATGTCTTTTTTCCTCTTCATTTTGATTTAATTTTTCTATCTGTTCTGTATCTGATGATATCAACAAATATATATTTAAGTTAGCCTAATTTTAAAATAGTTTAATTTTGACAAATATTCCCACTCGGCTTTACTGCAAATTGCCTTAGCATTTTTTTTTATTCAATTACTGTTACATTTAATTGTAGTTTTGCATATCAAGTTCTGACAGATGTGTCATAATTATGCAGGATATTTGCCTGATTAAATTTCATATGGGTATCATCTTTATAAGAAATGCACAATGTGCAAGTAAGCAATTAAATTAAAACGGGTTTGAAAGTTGGATTTAATTGTTAAGATTTACCTCCACTAGGGTGAATACATAGATTATTTCAAAATCTACCGGTAAGGCAAAAACAAGAAAGTTTTTGTTTCCTGAACTGTTACGAGCCACCCAACATCTTTTTACCATACCCACCAAAAAATAAATAGAAAAAAAATGTAGAGGATATTTGCTGTTTTGGAGTGAATAACAGATTTCATTTCATCGAGAAGTGGGAAAACTTTACATTTATTGGTTTTTGACCAATTTGAGATAAATAAAATCTTTTTTTCACAACAAAACAACTAAATTTTCTTTTTATTTTATGCCTAATAATCGTTTATGCCTAATAAGTGTATGCAGAAAAATATGTTTTTGGCGACACCATCTGTCAGGAGCTCAGTAAGGTACAACTTCTATTTTTAATATCACCATAACTTCTAAAATACTTAACCGATTTCAATAAACTAAAACACTCGTTTTCTTAGTTAAGTAAAATCTTTCCAATCAAATGATAAAACTTTCATAATAACTTCCTTGGGAAAAAATGTTTTTGAAAAATAATGGCAAACTAACACCATACTAAATGATAACAATTCTGAAATACTTAATACATTTTCAAAAACTACAGCTCATTTTCAAAAACTACAGCTCATTTTCTTAGACCATTTCCATGCAAATGATATAAAATAAAGTTCCTTTTTTTTTACATTGAAAAAAAGTAGTTCTGGCACTGAAAAAATATAACTTTATATTTCACAGGTATGAATTACCACTTTTGTTATTACTAAGCATCAAATAAATATAACCTTTTTTAGTGTTCTGAACGTGTGTTAGTCAATTAATATTGGAGCGATGATGAACTGTTTTGGAAGCTTGTGTTTTTTTACGTAAAATAAGTACGGAATATGAGAATTAAAAAAGACCAGCTATTTAATATCCATTTTTGTCTACCCATTACAGGAAACAAAACACTTTAATGTTTTGGCCTAAATGAACCCATATATATATAACTCTATACCAGGCATTCATAATTAATTTGAATTTAATGAAAACTGCTATTGGACACCTCCAATTTGCAGTAACTAATGGATTGAGTGAGATTCCATGGCATGACATATATATTGAGCACATGCAAGGATGATGAAAGAGTTAAATCAATCTATATTTGATGAGTTCTGGGCCCTGCTGTTCAGAGATAGGTTATCTTAACTCAGCCTGAAGTCAAAATTTCAAATCTCTCTGAATTTCAGATAAATGAATATGGCTACCAGAAATTGAGCATGTGAAAGCATTATGTTAAGAAGAAAGGCAAATTAAAAACATTTAGTAGTACAAAACATATATTTTTAAGAGAAAATCCGATCTTTGAACAACTGGTTCCTGGTGTATAGACTATATACAAGATAAGACAATATTCTAAAAAGTTTAAAAATATACAATTAATGCTGGTCCTCACAAAACATGCAAACTGGAAATAGTTCAAATTCATTGCTTTACCTTTTAACTGTGACGATAAGGACTTGGTACATTCTAACCAGTGCTGAAGAAGAAAAGGCATGTGTCAAACAAATATATATAAAGGTAGAGCCACGTGCACTCTCTGGTTCATAGAAAGCATACTTTACAATTTCACATCATCAAAGTTGCAGCCATGTGGCAAATTTTTACATGTGCATACAAAGCAGACCTGAAGTATAACTTTAGAGGACCACATGGAAGATTAGTTCACAAACTAAATGTGTTACCCTCAATAAATAAAGCCTATTATTATTACTGTTATTATATTTTAGTTATTTTACATTGATGATGAAACAAACTACACAGATTAATATACAAACCACTCTCAATGGTGCAGATGGCAGCATACAAACCACTCTCAATGGTGCAGATGGCAGCATAATGCGTGGTCTTGATGACTTCATTCAACTTTTAGCAACGTGACTCAAATTAAGCAAATCAAACATCGAATGCAAAACAGGTGTCCCAATGCCACTGGTGCTATAATTATTATCAACAGAGAGTTTGTTTGTTTGTTTGTTTGTTTGTTTGTTTGTTTAAATGGTATTTTACGTCACTTTTAGCACATTTTAGGCCATTTATGACAGTTGATTTTTTTTTGTGGTAGAGACAGACCACCCCATTTTTCCTGGGTAAAACCAGTACTGTATACCTCCCGCCATCCATAAGAATCGACATTTTCTCACTTACAAGTTGAGCTCCTAGTGGGATTCCAACCTGCAGCAGACAGGCAAGACGGTTTCCACGCAACGTTTTTAACACCTCGACCATGAAGGCATTACGGATAGCATATATATGGCACATAACCACATGTATAAAAGCAGTTTTACAAACGCATTTTATTCGTCGCTGAGCAATTTTACTTTCATTCACATAAAAGTATGCAGACCGAGATGCTCGACATGCAGAACAGTACAGTCAACACTCATTTATTATTTACAGATCATTTACAATAGGTTTATTCGACTTGGATTTTTGGTGTTGTAAATTGCTGTTCCGTTTATTGATTTTCTCCCTCTTTCATGTCATCCAATTAGATTTAAGTCAACAATCAATTTGATTGGTCAGTCCTTACTCCTAGTTTTTTTCGTTAAGTACTATCTTCACACTGTGAAGACATCAGAGTTTGTTATTTAGAGCAAAGACAAACTTAAGGAATAATGACTGACCAATCAAAATCAACTGTTTACTTAAATCTGATTGGACGATATGAGAGAGGGAAAAAATCAATAAACGGCAATTTACTTCACGCAAACCTCCCAGTCGAATAGGTGTTATGTCATATTTCTCAGAAAAAGTCTAACCATGTGAAGTACTTACTGGTTGTCCAGTCTGGTCAATGAAGCGCAGCCCAAAGTAATCTTTCTCAAATAGATTCAGCTGCTCATACACTTTGTCTAGGATATACTGGCCCTTCAGTCCACCCTGAAAGGAGAAATAAACAACCATTTAAAACAGTCTATTAAATCGTTTTAGAAATTATGTTATTATTAGAGTTTTGTGTTTCTGGATTTCAAGAACCTCATTACTCAATGTCAAGTAAAGACTCAATGAGTTCTGAGTATTGAGTGACTTTTAAATTAACTGATTTCATTGGTCCAATTTTTATCACTGAACCAATCAAAATGCTTCCTTCATATTTTCATTTGGTTATTTCTATGGCGGTCGGTTTTTTTGTAGTGGAGGCAGACCACCCACTTTTCCTGAGTAGAACCAGTACTGTACACCTCCCGACATCCGTAAGAATCGACACTTCTCGACTTGTAAGTGAGGAAGTGTCTATTCTTACGGATGGCGGGAGGTCATATTATATATGTTGAAAATGACGTAAAACACAATACAAACAAACAAACAAACATTATTTTATTTTTTAAAATTGTTACATACATAAATAAAAATCTGCTTACACGGCCAAAGAAGAAATTAGGCAAGGTCAAAGAGGCAGATTTTTTTTTTTTACAAAATATTTTATATATATAGGCGATTTAGAAAGAAGATCCTGACTTTAATGGTTGCCATAATTTAAGGTAGGGGCTAAAATTTGGGGTCGATCAGGATTTTGATGATGGTGGTTATCTATAGTCTAACAACAATATGGCACACCGGTAAATATGTTTTTAAAAGCAACATGAAGTTTTAACTGTTAGATAAATTAATGACAGTTGATCTTGGAAGATTTAAAATTAATAAAGAACGATAATTGTGGCCGGACTCAATACGATGTTATAAAGCCCACCTGCAACTTTGGGCACACAATGCTTTAAGTCAAATACCCTGAAATTATATTAAATAGCAAATACATATCGATCACGGAAACCCAATTTACGTCATAAATTATGTTTGCAATGTTTATAATTTATATACACTTAAATGCACTGACTGTTTTAATACAAATAAAAGTGTTAACATCTAAGGAACCTTTGAATTCCAAGAAAAAGAAAAATGCCAAGAAAAGTTCACATTTAATAATAAATGTAAAAGTTACCTCCCTTTATGCATGTAATGTCATATTGGGAAAGCAACCTTAGAGGGAGACTGAGATAGAGATTCTCATCAGACAGGCCACATGAGGCAGAGGTCTGCAGCTCAGAGGGAGACTGGATAGAGATTCTCATCAGACAGGCCACATGAGGCGGAGGTCTGCAGCTCTGAGGTAGACTGAGATAGAGATTCTCATCAGACAGGCCACATGAGGCGGAGGTCTGCAGCTCAGAGGGAGACTGGATAGAGATTCTCATCAGACAGGCCACGTAAGGCGGAGGTCTGCAGCTCTGAGGTAGACTGAGATAGAGATTCTCATCAGACAGGCCACATGAGGCGGAGGTCTGCAGCTCAGAGGGAGACTGGATAGAGATTCTCATCAGACAGGCCACGTAAGGCGGAGGTCTGCAGCTCTGAGGTAGACTGAGATAGAGATTCTCATCAGACAGGCCACATGAGGCGGAGGTCTGCAGCTCAGAGGGAGACTGGATAGAGATTCTCATCAGACAGGCCACGTAAGGCGGAGGTCTGCAGCTCTGAGGTAGACTGAGATAGAGATTCTCATCAGACAGGCCACATGAGGCGGAGGTCTGCAGCTCTGAGGTAGACTGAGATAGAGATTCTCATCAGACAGGCCACATGAGGCAGAGGTCTGCAGCTCTGAGGTAGACTGAGATAGAGATTCTCATCAGACAGGCCACGTAAGGCGGAGGTCTGCAGCTCAGAGGGAGACTGGATAGAGATTCTCATCAGACAGGCCACATGAGGCGGAGGTCTGCAGCTCAGAGGGAGACTGGATAGAGATTCTCATCAGACAGGCCACGTAAGGCGGAGGTCTGCAGCTCTGAGGTAGACTGAGATAGAGATTCTCATCAGACAGGCCACATGAGGCGGAGGTCTGCAGCTCTGAGGTAGACTGAGATAGAGATTCTCATCAGACAGGCCACATGAGGCGGAGGTCTGCAGCTCTGAGGTAGACTGAGATAGAGATTCTCATCAGACAGGCCACATGAGGCAGAGGTCTGCAGCTCTGAGGTAGACTGAGATAGAGATTCTCATCAGACAGGCCACATGAGGCGGAGGTCTGCAGCTCAGAGGGAGACTGGATAGAGATTCTCATCAGACAGGCCACGTAAGGCGGAGGTCTGCAGCTCTGAGGTAGACTGAGATAGAGATTCTCATCAGACAGGCCACGTAAGGCGGAGGTCTGCAGCTCAGAGGGAGACTGGATAGAGATTCTCATCAGACAGGCCACATGAGGCGGAGGTCTGCAGCTCAGAGGGAGACTGGATAGAGATTCTCATCAGACAGGCCACGTAAGGCGGAGGTCTGCAGCTCTGAGGGAGACTGAGATAGAGATTCTCATCAGACAGGCCACATGAGGCAGAGGTCTGCAGCTCAGAGGGAGACTGGATAGAGATTCTCATCAGACAGGCCACGTAAGGCGGAGGTCTGCAGCTCTGAGGTAGACTGAGATAGAGATTCTCATCAGACAGGCCACATGAGGCGGAGGTCTGCAGCTCAGAGGGAGACTGGATAGAGATTCTCATCAGACAGGCCACATGAGGCGGAGGTCTGCAGCTCAGAGGGGACTGGATAGAGATTCTCATCAGACAGGCCACGTAAGGCGGAGGTCTGCAGCTCAGAGGGAGACTGAGATAGAGATTCTCATCAGACAGGCCACATGAGGCGGAGGTCTGCAGCTCTGAGGTAGACTGAGATAGAGATTCTCATCAGACAGGCCACATGAGGCAGAGGTCTGCAGCTCAGAGGGAGACTGGATAGAGATTCTCATCAGACAGGCCACATGAGGCAGAGGTCTGCAGCTCTGAGGTAGACTGAGATAGAGATTCTCATCAGACAGGCCACATGAGGCAGAGGTCTGCAGCTCTGAGGTAGACTGAGATAGAGATTCTCATCAGACAGGCCACATGAGGCGGAGGTCTGCAGCTCTGAGGTAGACTGAGATAGAGATTCTCATCAGACAGGCCACATGAGGCAGAGGTCTGCAGCTCAGAGGGAGACTGGATAGAGATTCTCATCAGACAGGCCACATGAGGCAGAGGTCTGCAGCTCTGAAGCACATGAACGTATCCGCTGAACTAATGAGGCCGTTTTTACATAATAAACAATGGAAATTAACATATTGATACAACTTGCATAAACGACTTATCAGTTATTTGGAAAGTTGTACTAAGTAGTTCAAATGTTTTCAATCATTTAACAATGTGTATTCCTTTTCACATACTGCTGAGAGTTAAACCTTTTGTCATATCAAAATATTTCATATTAAAACCTTATACCGCTGGACTTCTTCCCTAAATTTATACGAATATAAAAGGCCCTCGAAATAATACTTTTAAATTCAAGATTTACGTAATGCAATAAGCATGCATATAAAACAAAATATATTGACCTTTGAAGTGTATACCCTACAGTAAATAAGGCTATTTTATTTATGTATGACCTTAAGTTGTTGAAACATTTCAAAAAGAAAGTGAACATGACATAATTTCGTAGCACTTAAACTTAATGTAGTTAACTAAATCTGTTTTCTTCTAAGTAAGCAGGGTAATAAATTGAAGTCAATAGCCTAGTTTGGTTAGCACATCCAAAATTTACGTTCTTTTGAGATAAGAAAAGCGTAGTTTGCTCCCCAGAAGTTGGAAATGACAACTCTGGACTTGTCAGGGTAATAATTATATACCAAAAATTACGTGCCTTTTGAGCGTCTCGGTGGCAGAGGGTTTAACAATGATGCTTTGTAAACCTTACTGCCTCTCACCGCTGCGGGTTTGAATCCCACTGGGAGCTCGACTTGTAAGTGAGAAACTGTCGATTCTTACAGATGGCGGGAGGTGTACAGTACTGGTTCTACCAAAGAAAATTGGGTGGTCTGCCTCCACCACAAAAAAAATCGACATTCATATAATTTTATAACCTTAAATGGGTTGAAAATGATGTAATCCACCATACAAACAAACAAACATGCCCTTAGAGGCTATTCAGCTTTTGAGATGAAATATAAAGAAAAGCATAATTTGCTCCCTGGAAGTTGGAAATGACAACTCTGCACGTGTATTGGTAATCATTTATACCTAAAATTACTTGCCCTTAAACATGTTTAAGGTTCTTAAGCTTTTGAGATAGGATAAAGAAAGCGTAATTTCCTCCTCAAAACTGGAAATGACAACTCTGTATTTACCATTAAAGAGAAGCAAATCATGTTATCAAACGGCTTCTCTCAAGATCAGAAACATACTTTCATTTCTCCATGTCAGCCTATGATAAATGATGCGAAAAATAAAATACAGTTGGTGCTCCAAAGAAAATACACCTTGTTATACTTAGCCAAAATGACAAAAAAAAACTTCCAAAATCTGACGAAGAGATTTCGACAGATAGTTTTCATCAATATGACAATCCAGCCTAACAAGAAAATCGGTAGAACTGATGGATGCTCCCCAATTAATGTATCCTCAGTTGTAAGTTTCATTAGGCCAGACTTTTTTAATCTTTAGGTTTACCGACCCGCCGACTCAAATTATTGCAGAAATCAAAAAAAAATACAAAATTTCCAAAAGAATATATTTTCTCGCCAATACGTAAATTTGCGGTAAAACTGGGTACAAAACGTCCGATCTGTATCGTGGACCCGGTTTTACACTTTTACCTGAAGCATTTATCGATCGAGAGTGTACGAAAACATGGCGGACTCCACGCAGTAAGTGGAGGAAAGAAAACTGTTTTGGTCGTTTGGGCTGGTTTGTACTGTCGACAAAGACAAATCAAACAAGCGTGTAAATAAATTTGTTAAAGCAGAGTCTGGCCAAACTGTTGGAGACTTTAGTTAGTGCAAATGCACCGTCCAGTTTTTTGCAATTCGTTTATATTGACAAATTGCTGTCGTCATCATCGAAAAAAACAAAAAACAAAATGAAGTGTATAAATTACTTTGTCAGAATAAAGGCACGTTTCCATTATGAAGAGAAGTGCTTTTTTTATAAAGCTTACTTCTTTACATGGTTTGGGGTTTTCGATCCGTCAGTTTGTCTGTCTGCATACAACAGGTAAAGACACATTTCCCAAAGCTACTTGGTCATTGAAAAAGCATGGGAAGCTTGAATATTTACAGCCAGCACGATTCATATGGCTGATCAACTCAGGAATATAAATTGAGGCCCGCTCTTAGTTTTTTATTTGTATAGCATTGCTATATTGAGGGTAAGAATAGCTTAACAACACTTTGTAATTTACTTTAGTGAAGAAATATATGTTCATAAGTTAGCTTTTGAATACAAAACTTATCTGGTATTTCTTAATTGTTTTTAGACCAAACATCAGAGCACACCACAATGCATATATAACATTCTTTAATGTGTTATTATGTGTAACTGGTCACAAATGCTTTATTTGGTGGGCCTCATAATCTGAAGAAAAACTGAATATCACACTTTGCTCATGAAATTGTATGGCTAACAGTGATTTACAGATACCTATAGAAATTCTCTCTTACCCTTCCCCCCACCCCCTCACACACACACACACACAAATACAATATATATATAGGCTCGAAATATGTCTTTAAGACCACAAGGTGAAATTTCATGAAGCTTGCAACAAATAATCAAAATAAACCATAATAGATTGCCTTTTAATTGACTTGTTACCTTGAAACTAAGATTAAAGTCATTTAATACTATTATACAATCTTTTTTCTTTTAGACGCCTTTGTATGTTTTCATGATTTTTTTTTTTATTCCCTCCTCCTATCCTTCATTTTTCCAGAAAAAATCGGTAAACCTAATAATAAAAAAAACCTGGCCTTAGTAGTTTTTGAGTTATGCTTCGGACAAGAATTATAAGTATAAAATTACAAAGGGCAATAACTCTTATTTGAATGAAGATTGGTTCTAATAGGTTCTCTGTACTTTCTCTCATTGCCTTCGATCATTGCTGTTTCCCTGCAGTCCCATTAGCAGTAGCATTTGAGTTTTGCTCCGGACAAGAATTATAAATATAAAATTAACTAGAGCTGTCACCTTTTAAGGGTGACAAATCATTACAGGCAGTTCAACTATGAAGTTTCATGAGCTTTGCTACAGGAAAAGAGGAGTAATGGAGCGGGTGACAAATCATTACAGGCAGTTCAACTATGAAGTTTCATGAGCTTTGCTACAGGAAAAGAGTAGTAATGGAGCGGACAAGGTTTTTCATTACCTGGTCCCAGTGACCATGACCTTTGACCTACTAACCTCAAAATCATAAGTGGTCGTCCTCTCACCACAGGCAGTTCACCTATGAAGTTTCATGAGATTTGTTTCAGGGGAGGAGTTATTGGGCAGACAAGTTTTTTCATTATCAGGTCATGGTGACCTTGACCTTTGACTTATTGACCTCAAAATCAAAAGGGGTCATCCTCTCATCAAAGGCATTCCACCCTATGAATTTTTATGTGATTTGGTTCAGGAGGAGCGGAGTTATGGAGCAGACAAGGTTGTGTCTACAGACAGACGGACAGAAGGACATACGGATGGACAGAGTGAAACCAGTATACCCCCAAAACTTCGTTTAGCGGGGGTATAAAAAAAACAATAACCCTTATTTGAATTCAGATAGAGTTATGTTTATTATGCTCAGCACTTCCTTTCATTGCTCTTTATTATTGCGTTAAGTGTCATGATTGCAGTCCCGTTAGTAGTTTTTGAGTTATGCTCCAGGCTAGAATTATAAGTATAAAATTACAAAGGGCAATAACTCTAATTTGAATGAAGAAAGAGTAATGGTTCTTGTGCTCTGCACTTCCTCTCATTGATTGCCCTTTATCATTGGGTGGAGTTCCATTGCAGTCCCATTAGTGGGTTTTAAGTCATGCTCCGGACAAGCATTATAGGTATAAAATTCCGAAGGCAATAACTCTAATGAAGAAAGAGTTACGGTTCTTGCACTCTGCACATCCTCTCATTGCCCTCTATCCTTGTGTAAAGTTTCTATGCAGTCCCATGAAGGTTATTTGTAAGTTAAAAAAATTTCCTAAGTATAAAATTACAAAGGGCAATAACACTAATTTTAATGAAGACACAGTTACGGTTCTTGCACTCTGTATTTCCTCTCATTGCCCTCTATCACTGTGTGAAGTTTCATTGCAGTCCCATCATTTGCTCCGGACAAGAAAGCGGCGACTATTTGCTCTGCCGAAACTTTCGGGGAGCATTATAAATAAATTGGACTTCTATGAAGATTCTGCAATATTCTGTCATTCAATATTGCTACAAACATGTATATGTTGATACTCCCTCAAATAAGAAAACAAAGAAAAAAGAGCATACTCGAATATTTTAACACCCTACACGACTAGCTATCATTAAGTTTGTTCAAAATTTAATGTCTCAAATTTTGATAAAGGCTGCTCTTTTATTTACAAGTAAGCTATGGAGCCATTTTATTCACACCGTGTAAAAACAGTATGGCCAACAATAGGGTATATCGATATCTGTCACTTAAGCGTTGTTTTGTTACAGCTTTTCCCAATATTTGTATAGTACACTTTTATGGTAGGTTACAAGAACGATTATCAAATTTGGTAGAAAATCCTATCCTACCATTATACAAATGAGGTGTAATGTCCTACAATATTAAAGCGGACAAATGTAGACAAATATTTATAAATTGTATAACGGATCAATATCTTATCCGCCCACCAAATTATTAAACCTTATAAATGACAGAGGTGTGAAACAGTCACCCGGTAGCTCCTAATGCCTTGAATGACAAACATGGCAAATCCAGATTTATGGATTTAAGCATTACAAAACAATTAAAACAATTTCAGTATTTTTTTATTAAGGATTATCTTTTGTGAAATCCTATTTAAAGTGCATTAACAAATGAAAAAATTAGAACTCAAAAATCCAGACTATTTTTACATGTAACATGCAGTTTAATATGTTTACACTTTTATCTAGACAGTGCTATACTTGAATAATAAATACAAACATGATAAAAGTGTGTATTGATCCATACATGTACTCAGCTTATGTCATGCTCAAGATCATGACTGTGTGTATTGTGTAATTCAACTGGAAGATTCATGAAAAAATATTCAAGATTATTTGAGTTCTAATTTTTATCTTTTTGAAATGCAATTTCAAAGGGATTATACAAAAGGGGACATACTCCTTAAGAGGTGACTGAACCCCTTAATTTACGTAAACGTCTGCACCTATCCTACCCTCAACCTTGGATGATGCATTATTCTGCAGGGTCATCATGACTAATTTCAGGTCTGAAACATTTGACTGATTAGTATCCACTATGCATGGTCATACTATGATAATTTCCAGCACATGGACACACAAAACTAGCCTAAATGACAAGAAACTTAGTTGACAGGATCAATCATGCCTGTCACAACTCTGTAATACACCATCAACCACATATCGGAGCTCAACACGGTGGGCATTGGGAAAGCAGCAGTATTACAAATGGCAATCTTGATCAAGTGTGGTAATCAGCATCTAGATATCTCGATTTATTTATTTTTAACTTGACATGCCTTAATTCATATATATATATCAAATAAAATTTTGATTTTCAATTTTTTCTTCGTTATTCTACCATAGGTTTAAAGATATTATTGGTGCAAATATAATCAACAGTTAGAAATATGCAAAAACAATTTGGTTTATAATATTCTATTAATAATATTAATGATTGAACAAATGCAAGTTACATAGAACAAGAGGCCCAAGAGGGCCTGTAGACGTTCTACTTGTCTGATGTGATTCAAAAACATAAACATGTTAGAGGCCAACCCAAGAAACATGCTTCCTATATATAACTCTATGTAAACTTTGGGTTATCATGGTGGCCATTTTGAATATTTGACGACAACGAAAAACACAAACTTGATAGAGGCCAACAACAGGAACATGCATATGATATTTAAACTAGAATGGAATAAGTGGTAATATGTCATCTGATTCCTTAAATTTGACCTAAGTTTAGCCATGATGGCCATCATGGATGACTGGAGGCCCCAAATCTGAGGGGGACTAACCCAAAGCTCATTGTGATTAAGTTTCATCAAAATCCTTCAAGCAGTTTCAGAGAAGATGTCATTTTTAACGTTTTCCTATATAACTCTATGTAAACTTTGGGTTGCTGTAGCGGCTATTTTGATTATTCGACGATAACGAAAAACACAAACTTGAGAGGCTATAACCCAAGGAACATGTTTATGATATTTCGCAGGAGATGTCGTTTGAAATTTACTTAAATTTGACCTAGTTTAAGCCATGGCGGCCATCTTGGATGACTGGCGGCCGTGAAAAACACAAATCTGAGAGGGACCATCCCAAATATCATTGTGATTAAGTTTCAACAAAATCCTTCAAGCGGTTTCAGAGAAGATGTTATTTTTAAACTTTTCCTATATAACTCTATGTAAATTTTGGGTCGCCGTGGTGGCCATTTTGATTATACGACGATAACGAACAACACAAACTTAATAGAGGCCAACCCAAGGAACATGTATATGATATTTCAGTAGAATGGAATAAGTGGTTTTGTAGGAGATGTCGTTTGAAATTTACTTACATTTGACCTAGATTTAGCCATGGCGGCCATCTTGGATGGTTGGCAGCCGCAAAAAACACAAATCTGAGAGGGACTATCCCAAATATCATTGTGCTTAAGTTTAATCAAAATCTTTCAAGCGGTTTCAGAGAAGATGTAATTTTTAACCTTTTCCTATATAACTCTATGTAAACTTTGGGTCGCTGTGGCGACCATTTTGATTATTCGCCTATAACGAAAAACACAAACTTGATAGAGGCCAACCCAAGGAACATGTATATGATATTTCACAATAATGGAATAATTTAAACATATTTTATTGCCAATATATAATCGCAAAAGGGTTGGGCTACAAGTTCTTACAACATTAGTTAATGCCCTTCCCGACAAAATAGTATACACACAAAGTTAGACAATTACATAGGTAAATATACATAACTTGCACATAATATCATGAATAGAGAAAAGGTAGTGAGAAAGAAAAACTAGGAACTAGTGAAGAAAAAAGGAAAAAAAGAAGAAGTATAGAGATTGTGTCAAGTTCGAAAGAAGAGAGTCAATCAGCATGAGTTGCAAAAGTAAATCTAAATCTAGGCAAACCTCTGTGTTTCTCTTATGTACATTTGCACTGCTTCGAAGAGAATTTGATTATCGTCATCCGACAAGTGTTCGCGACCAAAAAGTATTGTATTTAAATTTAATGGGTGAAATGTACGAGTTGACTGAAACAAACGAAGCCGTTGTGTACGAAATAAAATACAGTTGAAAAAAAAGTGTTCAGCGTCTTCTACTGCAGAACCACAATCGCAATTGTATGATTCTCGTAAATGGTTTAAATAAAGATCATTATTAAGGTTACTGCAATAATTTCGTATTCTGGCATGTAAAACAGCAAATACTCGTTGGCCAGTTAAGTAGTGTGTAGGAACTTTTGAGCTTGGAAAAACAAAACTTAAAAGTTTCCTCTTGAATATCGATATAGATTCTGAATTACGTATATCTATTGGTAAGTTGTTCCAGAGATTAAGAGATGAAGGTACAAACGAGTTATTAAATATTTCAGTTCTACGAACAGTAGTGGCATAATTATCACTATTTCGAAGGTTGTAAGAGCTCACTTGTCCTACCAATTGTGGGAACAGATTTGAGATATAGTTTGGAGTTGTTCCATATTTAACTTTGTATACTGTAATAAGCTTTTGCAGTTTTCTCCTATCGGAAAGAGAAATCCATCCTATTTCAGCTAATAAATGATGTATGGATACAGAACGAGTCAGTCCAGTAACTATGCGGGCTGCTTCATATTGTAATTTTTCCAAAGTATCTTTTTTGTATAAGGTACAACCGTCCCATGTAATGGAAGCATACTCAAAGATTGGACGCATATAGGATAAATAAATCTGATTAAGTGTTCTTCGAGATACTTTATATTTAAGCATTCGCATTAATCCTAATACCTTTGTTTCGGAAGCAACAACATTTTTGATGTGCTCGTGCCATTTTCCATTATGACTAAGCGTTAAACCTAGATGTTTATGGTGATCAACAAATGTCAACTGGATATTATTAAGGTATAGAACTGGGAGACGATCATCTTCAGATAAAGAAAAGAACATTGCTTCTGTTTTATTGGGATTAAACTGGACAAGCCATTGGTTTGACCATTCAGTAATCATGTGTAAGTCGTGGTTTAAAATACCTTCCATGTCATCTATATTAGATGTGGAAATTGCTAACGAACTATCATCAGCAAATAAACGAGTAATACTAAGCATACTTTCAGCAATATCATTTACGTATATTAAAAATAAAAGGGGCCCCAGAACAGACCCTTGGGGAACCCCGGCAGTTACAGTTTTTAACGCTGATGATGAAGTTCCTACACACACTCTTTGCGATCGGCTTGAAAGATAATCTGATATCCACGATAAAAGCTTACCATCAATACCATGTTGCTTTAATTTAAATAAGAGACCTTTATGCCAAACACGGTCAAAAGCTTTAGATATATCATTAAAGACAATGCACGTAAATTGTTTAGCATCGAATGCCTGACATATATGATGATACATATCGACTAGTTGGTAGGTTGTAGAATGACCAGGCAAAAAACCTGATTGATTCTTGAATATAAGATCATGCATGTGTAGAAAATTATACACATGTTTAAAAACTATTCTTTCCATGACTTTGCCTACACAACTCAACAACGAAATTGGTCTATAATTTATAGGAATACTAGGATCCGATTTTTTGAACAATGCCATTACCATGGCACATTTCCATAAGTCAGGGAAAACACATTCATTTAATGATCTGTTAAAAAGTATATGTAACGGTTTTGAAATTGTATATACAGTTTCCTTCAGCATTTTATGACTAATTTCATCCTCCCCACATGCTTTGTGTATCTCCAAAATCTTAATAACATCTACTATCTCGCTTTCTTCAATGAAAATATTTTCTAGTTTTTTACCAGTTTTCGGTATAAAATTAGGTAGTTCAACATTTGAATCATCAACTGAAGCTATTGAAACAAAATAATCATTTAAGCAATTTGCTTTATCTTGGTCAGTTATTGAGAATGACGTATCGCCATTTGATAATGTCATTTTTAAAGGAGGAATGGTTTCAGCGTTTTTATTTGACTTAATAAAATATTTCAAGAGTTTCCAGTATTTTCGCCTGTCAGTGATACATGATTCAGTAATTGTGTCTTCAATACTGCTAAAGAAGCGTTCTTTCGCATGTGTTTTAAGATTGTTGACTTTATTACGCAGGCGTTTATAGGCGGTCAGGTCTACGGAAGACTGAGTGCGTGTAGCTTTTTTTTTCTGGCGATCACGCTGTCTCGAGACACGTCTGATTACAGAATCATACCAAGGTTTATCATTTGGTCGAATTGTAACATTTTTAAAAGGGATACATAATTTAACAAATTCTAAAAACATTTTTGTAAAATGTTCGCAGGCTACGGTAGGTGAACCTCTGTATAAAATGGACCAATCAGCCTGGTGAATGAGATCGTTAAGTTTTACGTAATCGGCTTTTTTATAATTCCATACACGTCGGGTATAAGTCGGTCGGATATTATAACTGTATTGGATACTTAAGTATGTACCACAATGATCACTTATATCACGTGGTATTTTTAAAATACCTGAATCGAAGGGTTTCAATGAATCTGATATGACAATGGGATCTAACAATGTAGAAGAATGATCTGTTACCCGAGTAGGTTCAGTTATTATATTTTTCATGTTATTTATCTGCATATTACATCCTTTAAATAATGGTTTTCTGTATTAAGTTGATTCTCATTTATATCACCAATTACGATGATATTTTCAGATATTTCAAATGCTTTTTCTAAGCTTATATTTAAATTATCCCAAAAACTGATATTTGAATTTGGGTGACGATAAATGGTGCATATTAAAAATCGTTTATTTTTGTCTTTTACTTCTATCCAGAGTGAAGTGGGCAGTGCATATTCAAGTTCCAGTACGCGTCTTGAAATCACGTTAGTAGCTGTATAAACTAGCAAGCCTCCAGAATGTGCAGACGTATCTTTACGAAACATATTACTATACCCCTCGATAGTTAAAGGCTCATTGGAGACGTTGTCGCATAGGTGCATTTCTGTAAAACACAGAATATCAAAGTCAAGTAAATTGTCCTTAATGTATTCAAGTTTATGTCTTATGCTTCTCGTATTTAAATGGAATATAGATAGACTGTGCGTTTCGTTGTCAGGGCCTGGATTCATTTCTATATCCCCAGACATGAGAACAAGTAGACTAATAACTATGGAAAATTCTAAGTTTAAAAACGATTTTAAAAAATATGAAGAAATGGAAACAATTTTGCTAAGAAAGCATCGCATCAGTGTAAACAAATGTTTAATGAAATAAAACGGGTGACTGAGAAAACACATTTTCCTAGTAATCGGATTAAGTTTGTTGTTAAAAGTACCTATGGCCATTCTCCAACACATTAAGTCATTACCCATTGGGTTTCAAAATCACGTATACATAAAGTTGTGGGAATGGCCATACGGTTACACATACTTTACAGCTTGTGGTTCAGACTCTCTGATTAAGACGTGAAGAAAGAAGTAGAACAAAAGAAATGATGGTAGTAAAATGATGATGAATCGAATAAATAATGAAATGATATTATCCATAGTACTAAAGGAAGTAAAGGTAAAGAAAAACCATAAACGATATATCACATAACAATTAACGATCTAAGAGGAAAACTGTTAATACTTAATAAATTTGTGTACAAAGCACAATAGAAGCACTCCATCTGAGATACGTCGCGAAACGTATGTATAAAGTAGTAATTATTTGCAAATAACCATACGATTATAAACATGTAACTATGATAATACATCACACGCACGCATGCACGTGCACACAACACATGCAACACCCAAGCACAAATTGAGAGTTGAAAATAAAATAAATAGTCTTGGTCATATTCACAAGCATAGTAAATAAGTCCAACTATAAATAACCACATACATGATAATGCATCTAATAATAACCGTGAAAATAGCTATTTGGTATATCATCTCCAAACACTTAAGACCAATCAAAAGAACTATTTGGTTATTAACATGTTGCACTAGGAAAACAAATATATATTTGTTACAGATATAGATTTGTCTTAACAAATTCACAAATATTAATAATAATAATAATAATAATAGATATAACTTACTTTAATACTTACACTTACTTATAACTATGTTGTTCATTTGAAAACAAGCTACACCGTTTACTTTACAAAAGTGGTATCCGAAAATAAGAATATCATGACTGTTACATAAACAACAAATAGTAATTATAAAACAATAAACAAACGATAGAAGTTATTTCATTTCAAATCAAACGCAATCAGTTGATGTTGTTATACTTGCTACAACATAGCTTATTACCAATAATTGAGATAACTATAAGCATTTAGCGGTAATATGAAAGTGCAACCAATGTTCGACACTTCAGAACAGAAAGCACACTATAAAATAAGCCTGGTCTCAAACACAGGTAGTCCGTGCAAAGCACTTGTGCAACTCTATAAATAACTTTTTCTCACGGTCAGTTTGTTTACATTAAAGAGGGTAAGCAAGGTATTATTTACACGCCAAGTAAGTGTTCTATGGAAGTCTAAAAAGTTAAGTGCCAGTTCACGAACGCGGGAGATAATCGTCGAGATCTGATTTCTTGAAGATACGCAATGGGCGACTGGAGTCCGAATCCTTCAGAAAAAGTTTACCATCAAAGGACCAGAAACTGTGGATGCGAGCGGACTTTTTAAGTGATATAAGGATCTGTACAATCTGGTGATTCCGATGTGTCAGATCTTCCGTCATAAAAATCTTCGCAGGGTTACCTTTCAAGTTGGATTTTGCCTTATAGACAGCAGCCTTCGTCTTGTATGATCTGAACTTAACAATAACCTGACGCTTGCCAAGTGGATGACACCGTTCTATGTCACAAGCAGAAACTGGCACCTTCATTGTGTCGTTTATCAGCTGAACAACTTTCTCCTCACAGACATCAGAGTTGGACAGTGGAATGTTGAACAAACGGACGGACGAGCGACGACCATACTGTTCCAAGTCATCGAGTTTCAGTTTCAGATTTTCAACGTCATCACTGAGATTGTCAATTTGGATGATTTTTTCATCAAGGTCACTTTGTTTTGTTCGAAGACTTTCTTCAAATTCACTGATCTTCTCAAGCAGAGCTTGGTTCTCAGCCTTTAGTGGAATGGTGACCGCTTTTTCAATAGCCGCTACCGCTTTCAGAACAGCTTCATTAATTGTTGCCTTCATAAATGGCTGAAGCATGTCGGTCAGTACCGGTGTGATCTTTGACACGAATTCCGGATCTGTGAATGTTTTTGCAATTATTTGCGATATGTTAATAGCAGGATTTTCACCAAATAGGTGTGATAAGGAGCTTTCTCGAAAATTGGGTAGAGAGTTCTGCCTTTTTAGACTGGGTGTAGTAACCCCTGGGGAGCCTCCCTTTCTTTTCCGCGTTATATCAGTCTCCATTGCAGAAAAATCTGCAGCAAACTCTGCTGTTGACTCCGTTTTGTCACTTGTTGTTATTTTACGAGGCATTGTCTGAAGCTCTGAAGCTCTGAAGCTCGCACGTGGCAGTTTGAATAAAATAAAGTTTGAAACAAGTCAAGTATTCGTGATCTCCGTCACTCATAAACTCATAAACCTGCACTTTGCACACACACAAGCAATCACATTATCTGTCACAGACTCATAGTTATATACACAGGTTGTCCTCAAGTATTAAGATAAATATTCACGTAGTTACTGCATCAGTTTTGGAGGACAAGTTATACTGCACAACTCATTTATGGCTTTTTCTTTACCTCCGATTTAAATCGTGTGCGCCGCCATTGTCTAACCGGAAGTATCTGGTGGCTGCGAAAAACATAAATCTGAGAGGGACTATCCCAAATATCATTGTGCTTAAGTTTCATCAAAATCTTTCCGGCGGTTTCAGAGATGTCATTTTTAACCTTTTCCTATATAACTCTTATGTTAACATTGGGTCGCCATGGCGGCCATTTTTATTATTTGACGATAACGAAAAGCACAACTTGATAGAGGCCAACCCAAGAAACATGTATATGTTATATGATATTTCAGTAGAATGAAATAAGTGGTTTTGGAGGAGATGTCGTTAATTTCCTTAAATTTTACCTAGTTTTAGCCATGGCAGCCATCTTGGATGACTAGCGGGCACGAAAAACATAAATCTGAGAGGTACCCTCCCAAGTAACATTGTGATGAAGTTTCATCAAAATCCTTCAAGCGGTTTCAGAGGAGATGTCGATTTTATAAAATTGCTAACAGACAGACAGACACACGGACGGACTACGGACGAAATGTGATCGCATAAGCCTTTCTGGCTTTTGGCCAGTAGAGCTAAAAACTAAGGGGATGACACAGGTTTTAAAAACATGAAGATTGCCATGACTGTGTCCCTTTAAAATGTATGACTGCCACATTTACATATGTTATACACCAATCATACATAGGTTATACACCAATCATTAAGAATCAATCAGATAAACCTGGGTCCTCGAAACTCTGTATAAAGTCATTGATCAGTAGCAGTATCATTAAATTGTGCAACTGTCTGTTTTATTATTTATATATACATCACACCAATTAATATGGATCAATCAGATATAATCATATATTCCAGTGTCCTAGTATGAAATACGGTTGTTTATATTGGCCGTGAAATATTAAAACTGAAATCATGAGTGTAACAAAACCAAGACATATTTATCATATAAAACTAGTGTAATAAATATGCAAATGAGGGCCGAATCATCATTCAGCTCTGTGTGCATTTTCTGTTACAAGACTCCTGATCTCCAGATCTGCTACAAGCATTAAGAGTTTCATTACAAGCTCCACGAGTTTTGTTACACTATTCATGAGTTGTGTTACAAGCCCCATTAGTTCTGTTACAAGCCCCAAGAATTCTGTTACAAGCTTCCTGAGTTCTGTTATGAGTCTCATTAGTTCTGTTACAAGTCTCCTGAGTTCTGTTACAAACATTGTCAGATCTGTTACAAGCTTACAGAGTTCTGTTACAAGTTCCGTGAGTTCTGTTACAAGCCCCTTGAGTTAGGTAATAAGCTTCGCAAGTTCTGTTACAAGCCTCGCAAGGTTTATTACAATTAGTGGTCCTGTGGTCGAGAGGGTAAACACACTGTATATGAAATGTAAGTGAATTGAATTGAATTGGATTTTATAGTCGCACCAACAGCTAAGGTCATATGGCGACTTTCCAGCTTCCATTGGTGGAGGAAGACCCAAGGTGGCCCTCCGGGCAATTTTCGTGCACGGGCGGGCACCTGGGTAGAACCACCGACGAAATGTAAGTGAGAAAGTGTTGACTCTTAAGGATGGCATAAGGTATACAATGGTCTGCCTTTGCCTCTAAAATCTAGGTTAAAATGTGATAACAACTGTTATTGTAAGAAATAAGCCTTGTGAAATCAGATTGCAAGCTTTGTAGACCGTTTGAAGTTTCACAAGTTGTGTCAAGCCTCCTTAGTTGTGTTACAAGCCTCCTGAGTTGTGCGACAAGCTTCCTGAGTTGTGTTACAAGCCTCCTTAGTTGTGTTACAAGCCTCCTTAGTTGTGTTACAAGCCTCCTGAGTTGTGTGACAAGCCTCCTGAGTTCTGTTACAAGCCTCCTTAGTTGTGTTATGAGCCTCATTTAAAAGTGCTGTTACAATTAAGCTCCTGAGTTCTGTTACAACGTCAAGTCTTTGGAGTTCTGTTATGAGCCTGTGCATTAGTTCTGTTACAAGTCTCCCGAGTTCTGTTACAAGTCTCCTGAGTTCTGTTACAAGCCTCCTCCTGAGTTCTGTTACAAGTCTCTTGAGTTCAGTTACAAGCCTCCTAAGTTCTGGTATGAGCCTCATTAGTTCTGTTACAAGCCTCCTGAGTTTTTTACAAGCCTCCTGAGTTCTGTTACAAGCCTCATGAGTTCTGTTACAAGCCTCCTGAGTTCTGTTACAAGCCTCCTGAGTTCAGTTATGAGCCTCATTAGTTCTGTTACGAGCCTCCTGAGTTTTTTACAAGCCTCATGAGTTCTGTTACAAGCCTCCTGAGTTCTGTTACAAGCCTCCTGAGTTCTGTTACAAGCCCCATGAGTTCTGTTACAAGCCTCCTGAGTTCTGTTACAAGCCTCCTGAGTTCTGTTACAAGCCTCCTGAGTTCTGTTACAAGCCTCCTGAGTTCTGTTACAAGCCTCTTGAGTTCTGTTAAACACTGCTGAGTTCTGTTATAAGCTTCTTGAGTTCTGTTATAAGCCGCTTGAGTTCTGTTACAAGCCTCCTGAGTTCTGTTATAAGCCGCTTGAGTTCTGTTACAAGCCTCCTGAGTTCTGTTATAAGCCGCTCGAGTTATGTTACATGTGAGCCTCCTGAGTTCTGTTATAAGCCTCTTGAGTTCTGTTACAAGCCTCCTGAGTTCTGTTATAAGCCTCTTGAGTTCTGTTACAAGCCTCCTGAGTTCTGTTATAAGCCGCTTGAGTTCTGTTACAAGCCTCCTGAGTTCTGTTATAAGCCGCTTGAGTTCTGTTACAAGCCTCCTGAGTTCTGTTATAAGCCGCTTGAGTTCTGTTACATGTGAGCCTCCTGAGTTATGTTATGAGCCTCATTATTTCTGTTACAAGTCTCCTGAGTTTTGTTACAAGCCTCCTGATTTGTTACAAGCCTAAGAGTTCCATTTCAATTAGCCTTGCGTTATATACAAGCATAAGTACACATATACCCGCAATTTCATAAAAAAGGTCATCAGAATGGTTTGAATTGTAAGATAAATATTTTATTTGTAAATAAAAACAGTTCATAATAAAAACAACATTTCTCAATGTCGACATTTCTGCTGACCAAAAAAAGCCAGTCTGGATTATAATGATTTTAACATTCAAGAAAATACAACATTCAAGGACTTAACAACAAATGCCAGATTGTTTGCTTAAGCTTTCCCCACTTATCTGGGAAATTGTATTTAAAATGACGAATTGTCAGATTTAGCAATTGTGGTTTTTTTTCTGTCTCAATATTTAAAACTGTTTAAATGGAACTTCAAACGATAAGCTGTCCACTTGATAGACTGAGAAACCCACTGACAGCCAGTGTAATTAGAGAAACTCAACCAATCATGTGATACCCCTTCAATATGTCAATTACTTATAGTGCTAACAATTTCAAAAGAATCTTTTAATTTGATCAATTTAAGGCCAAATAAATTATCATATTTATTGTCAGCAAGTTTTCCACAAGCAATGGATAATGAAACTTTATGAAAATGGTTGATTGACGGTGGATTTCGAACTCGTCAGGCCATCCTTAGAAATATATTTGTTTGCTGTTTCCCGACCCAGGATTTTATAAGTGGGTAGGTAGGTAGGTGATTTTTTTTGCCAAAGACAGTAAAAAAAACATAAGAAATTAAAGAAAATGTACTAAAAACAGTAAAAAAACACCATTTTGTTAAAGAATTGTTATAAAAAGTTTTGGGTAGGGCCCTTTTTGGTGGGTAGGTAGGGAAACAGCAAACCAACAATTGTTTATGGTCGGCCTCAGAGGTATTCCCAAACATAACTGAAATACACAACTATTTGTTCATAAGTTAACAAATATAATGTTTATAAATACTTCTGTTTCCTTAGAGCAACTATCCCTAGCACAGACAGCCATATTTTACATCATATGTACACTGTTTCTAAACCTACCGAATACGAGGTATATATGTAACTTGCATACTTTGAGAATCCAAACTCTATATAGACACAATTAATATAAACAGTTTTTACCAGCCAGGTAATAACCCCAAAACTGGAGCGTCGAATTAAGATTACCAACTCATAATTCAATTACACATATATTCAATCACGAGTATTTTTAGAACCCACGAAGACACCTATATTTTAATCGGCACGTATATACAATATTATATGAACTGAACACTTGGATAGAGTTTTGATGCATATTTGTTTAATGCAATATTGCAGTTATTTGGCGGGTTAGTTTCTTTAAATTTGTAAAAATACTACATGTATAATTACATTGCAAACCAAACATGATCCTTTTTGACCACATATTCTATCCCACTTGTGCTAACAGTACTTATACTGTGTTGGTGAGCCGTTAAACAAAATTCAACCTAACAGTACTTATACTGTGTTGGTGAGCCGTTAAACAACATTCAACCTAACAGTACTTATACTGTGTTGGTGAGCCGTTAAACAACATTCAACCTAACAGTACTTATACTGTGTTGGTGAGCCGTTAAACAACATTCAACCTAACAGTACTTATACTGTGTTGGTGAGCCGTTAAACAACATTCAACCTAACAGTACTTATACTGTGTTGGTGAGCTGTTAAACAACATTCAACCTAACAGTACTTATACTGTGTTGGTGAGCCGTTATTTAACAACATTCAACCTGACAGTACTTATACTGTGTTGGTGAGCTGTTAAACAACATTCAACCTAACAGTACTTATACTGTGTTGGTGAGCCGTTAAACAACATTCAACCGTACTTATACTGTGTTGGTGAGCCGTTAAACAACATTCAACCTAACAGTACTTATACTGTGTTGGTGAGCCGTTAAACAACATTCAACCTAACAGTACTTATACTGTGTTGGTGAGCTGTTAAACAACATTCAACCTAACAGTACTTATACTGTGTTGGTGAGCTGTTAAACAACATTCAACCTAACAGTACTTATACTGTGTTGGTGAGCCGTTATTTAACAACATTCAACCTGACAGTACTTAGACCGCACATTTAATTCCACCTGTCCTTATAACGGTGTTGGTGACAATGAGAACAAGTCAAGTGTCAATCTTCTTTAAAGATACCATCATGTTGTCTATATGCGACATTCTTTTAAATGCCTGTGCTAAATCAATCGTAAATAACGTCTTTGTAAAAGTGGTCATGAGGATTTAGCACAAAAGAGGGGCTGACGATACAACATTCATGTACAAGCATGCAGGTAGCAGAACTATTTGCACCGAGTAATTCTTGTATTCACGAGACAATGATGATTTTGAGGTTACGTTGTTGATCATTCAAAGAATATCGATCTGAATGCTGTTCAATGGCTCATCAAGAGACCTATAGAGAGGGGAAGGATCTGTAGGAATCCAGGAACCTGCCCTACTCTAATAAATATATTCCTATGGTTATTTGACATTCTTGTGGGATAGACTTCAATAAACTGGAGCACCCAGTTTATCATCCGATGGACAAGGCTAAGGAAAGTGTCTTGCCCAAGAACACACCGAGGAAACTCAGTGGCGCCGGTAAGGCCTTCGCATTTTGTCTACCATGCACTATAACCACTGGGTCACGCCAATAAAGACTGAGCCGTACCTGTCATCTCTAGTGTCTTGTTTATCTGTGTAAACTGTATTATGCTAAGCCTCTAAAATTTAAAGTATAACCATAAAAAGGATTTTTGTTGAAATGAAATTGGGATTTATGTCCCGTTAACACATCATAGTAGGCCAAATAAAAGTATATGTGTAGTTATTACATGTTAAAAAAATGGGGTTGGTAGGTAGGGAAAATATTTTATTAAAAACCTACGTAAATACCATATTTCCCCTATAAGTAGCGCCTTGTCCCTAATAGCGCTTTAAGAAACCATCCAAAAGTTCCTAAAAAATACAATTTTTTCGTCTATACCATTAATGGATTTGATTAAAATACTACGACACTGGTATGGTCTATGACATAAACCTTAAAGCACTATCATCATCACTACAAATTACCTCTTTTATTTATCTCCTTTCTTTCAATTTACTATATTTAGTTTATCTTTTATTATTATTTAATTCACACGCAACCAACCGTGTTGTAATCGTCAAGTTGACGGAAATGTGTATCATACAAATACAGAGAGATGACAGCGATATACTCCGTATACAGTCGGGTTTAGTCAATGCCGATGTCATAGTTAAAGATCAGAGTACAGTAAATTCTATAAGGAAACAATCGGGAAAGGAGGGGAAATATATTGAAAATTTGAACCATAATAAGAGCGCCCCCTTCGCACTTTGCATAGCGCCCGGGCACTACTATTAGGAGAAATACGGTATACATTTGTTGATATCAGGTACAGATAGAAAAAACTATTTCTTTTTATTTCTTTTTTCAAAATTATTGGGATAGGTCGGGAAACTGGAACCACGCATATAATTTTATTCGACCTTAGGTTATATATTGGGACAGCAATCTGTGATGGAGATGAGAATTTGATCAAGAATTATGTTTCCCATGAGAAATGCCTCCGCCAGGGAGCGAACCAACCATGTTGTGCATGCAGAGGTCAGCATGTAACTTAAAAGTTCAAAGCTTTCAGGGCTCCGGAAATATGGTTGCCCGACGCCCCGGGCAAGTGGAATTTGGGTGCGGGCAGGTGTCCTTCGCAAATCTGGTTGTCCGACACTTGCCCGACTGGACGTTTCCGTTTTAGACAAAAAATCAAACGAAAAATCGGCTTATCATAAAGTGTGTCGATTACGTACCCATCGCGAGCGGTAATTAAGAAATCCCTCCCACTTTTACAGTTTGTCAAAACCTGATTGGCCGAGGAAAGTTTGAGGTGCCAATCAAAAATGTCCATGCGCCGATAGCATTAATATTATTCATCTCCCTATTTATACTGAAGTGTGTCCTCTACTAACATGATAAGACCATCCCAAAAATTAATCCAATTATAATCCAATTAATCCAATTATAATCGATAAAACGTAACCACTGTAAAGTTTGTAGACTTCTGTTATGCATTATTTTACGCGCAACATAAATCATATGTTTAGCCGTACTTTCGAATTATGTTTGAAGAGTATAACCGCACCAAGATTTTATGCAACGCATATTGTGTATTGACGCTGAATGTTGTCGGAAAAGGTAATGAATACACACTGATCAGTCCGCCAAGTACTTATAGCTGTGTAAAAGGTGAAACGCGGGTCATTGGAAAATTGTAAACAAACAGCAATTTATAAACGATTACGGCAAGTACTGTACTATACACAAATAAAGTAGAAATTAATTACTGGCACTAATTAAGGAAGGTACATGTATGTGAATGCAGCGGGTTGCTTTATTGAAGTTATTTTGACACATATTATTAAACAAACTTTGTTTGCGAGTTTGTATTTTGTTTGGCACATTTGGTAACACGATTATCACTTTATGTGTGGTCTGGCGTTGACGATTAAAGCTGAGTAGGCAGATGTTTTGTTTGCAGTTACTATAAAGGGAAACTTTTGAAAACACATTCACGAATGTTGATGTAAAATTGATGATGTAATCAAAGGCGGTTTGGAAATGTGTGTAAAGGGGTCATTGTTTCTTTTGATATTCATGAGTTATGGTAATTCATAGGAATCGGACGTATTGTAAACATAGTACAGTATCCCCATATGTAGGTCCCCGCATGTATATAAAAAAATATTTTAATATACTAGTAGTGGATAGTCAATATGGTTTATTACATGCATTTACAATATGTCCGATTCCTGTGGGTAATTACATGATGCAGTATTTAATAAATGATCCTTCATTATTTCAACAATCTAACAAAAAAAGTTACAAATTAACCATGTCTCTATTACGTTCCTTGTAAGGACAAAACCTAAACATGTGTCTAAAATTACTGAGGAAAATACACCTGGTGATCTTAGAAATGTTGATTTGTGTGATTCTGGTGGTCAGTCTGACAGTGAACTTGGAATTAAGGATAGTACTAGTAGTGATGGTGTTGATTTGTGTTCTCCCAGCCAATCTGAAAATGGATCTATTTCTCGTGATTCTCCAGTGAAATCCAGCCCTAAACGTAATCTACTACCCACCATGGATACGTCGGTGGCGCGCGGCGTCTAGAAAAGTTTGGTACGTTGACAAAGGCTTGATTTTGGGGCAAGTGACTTTTGAATTTGGGGCAAGTGACATTTTGGACAGGGCAAGTGGATTTTGAACAGGGCAAGTGGATTTTGAAAATCCACTTGCCCTGGGCAAGTGGATTTTCAAAATATTTCCAGAGCCCTGGCTTTTATTCACTGATCAAACAAAGCACGCTCCCAATGCACCTAGCTGTTGAATAAAACCACTATACATGTATAATAATTCACTAAGACAAACCCACAGATGATGTACATGTACATGTCTGTATATGAACAAGCCTGGATTTTCTTTGGGTTAAACCCGGAACTCCTAGGCCTGTGTCTGAAGGTTCTTTCGCCTCCTCTCACTCCGTCTTCCGCCAGCTCTGCTGTTGTCCTTCCTACTGGATGGTGATCTGTTGTGACATACTTTCTGCTGAAGCCTCGCTGTATATTCCGTTTCTACGACGAATCTCGCTGTTCACCCGCAGTTCATCTGATGTTTCTCTTTTTTCCCTTGGATTGCACTGTTTCTCGGACACTGCTGATATGTCATCTATTCTTGTCTATTGCTGTGAAATAACCTCTCCATAGTACTCCGGTCAAGCTACTATGCCACTACAAGGCTACTGGCCACTGCATACTTTAGTCTTTAGATACGCCATATGAAGAACCAACACATTTCTGTCTACAGCTTCCCTTCTTTCAGTGAACGTCGGCCTAACATCGTCACAAGACAGCAGTGAGGTACTTTTAAACTACTCATGAAGCAAATTTGAGGGCCGAGAAGGTGGATTTTTACCGAATGGTGATGAATGATAAGCAATGAATTAATGAAACACGATATGGAGAGACCAGCATCCGGCGGGGTTTGAACCCACGACCTTCCTGGGCCGACTGCTCTACCACTGGGCTATAATAGAGGCCTCACTATATTCTTACCAAACTACATTTTATGTGCACAACAGGGGTGTGTTTACATTTTACCACACAAGAAAGACTGATTGAATGTCTTATATACTGTTGTGCAGCTATGACAGCTTTATGTCAATATATACTATAAACAGTAATATTGGTTTTTCATATATTTTAGACATGTTAGATAAACATCTCGAATGGTCTTATACTTAGGTGCGTTTTGTAATAAATTATAAAACTATATTTGCACCTAAAATGAATAATTTGGTATCACATGATCTGAAATTATCTAGTTTCTGTTATCTAGTCCATTATCAGCATAGCACTATGAAGGAATTTCTTCAAAATCGACTTAACTCCCATAAAAAGACTCGTCTTAAATAACACAGGGTATAAATGTATATGTACCATGTTTTAGTATCATGTAGAGTGGCATTGTGAACAAAACTCCTGAAATAATTGATTGTTTTGGTATACAAATCAGGAATACAGGGATTTCGCAGGGGTCATGCAGCTACAGACCAAATTGCATTCAACTGCCCCAAAAATGCATTCTGTTTGCGCTCCGTTCAAATTTCATTTTTAAATCCATTTTTTTTAAAATGCAAATCATCGGCATTCTTTGATGCATTCAGCGTTTATAAACGAAACTATGCTTTCATTTAAATGCACGAAACGATCGTAACAGAATGTGCGCGTTTAAATGCACAAACAGAGAAAATGCATTTGCGTTCGTTCATTCAGCGTTTACCAATCGTAACATCTCTCAAGATTAAATTACGCATGATATCTATCCATGCGATTTTTATCACAAGTCGGCGACTTATGTTTATGTTTATATGCTTAGCTGTTTTTAGAATCCATATGTACCCTTACCATCTTTCTGAGGTGGCCCTAAATAACCTATAGTGAGCCGTTAATCAACATTCAGAACAATTAAATACTAACTAAAGGTCACCAAAATTTAAAAATTGTCAGCATATATTTTGTTTGTACATGTACATGTATGACTTTTGTAGGTACGGTATTTCTGATTTTTTTCTTTAATGCAAAATAAATTTCTCTACTGAAACATACAAGAACTGTAATTCAATCTTCTGTATAAAACATTCTGCAATTTATTTTGCTATGTTATTGGAGTTGTTTTTTTATAACCTATTCAGCTAGCTAGATTATAAATATCAATTTCAAATAATTCAAATAGATTAAGTACCAAATTAGATATTCTAAGGACCAATCTCATTTGCTAAATAAAATTGAATTTATGGCCATTTACAAATTAGAATGTCATTTATAACACAATAAATTAGCAGCTACAGAAACACATTTAAACAACATGGACAAAATATTTAAGTCACAATAAATTTGTCAAGCTTAGTGAAGCAGCGCTGTGGTCTAGTGGTAGAGCATTGGACCCAGGAACGAAAAGTCATGGGTTCGATCCCCATATGACCATACATGTATGTGGTGTGTCCCTGAGCAAGTCAAGACACTTTAGCTGCTCTGCATTTGCTGAGAACTGGTTCTACCCTGGTCCCAGGAACACATCGAGAGTGATTAAAATAAATTCAGAGAGCTTTCATTACAATTGACGTAAAATAAATAAGTTTAAACTAAGTTTAGCGACATTCACAAGACTCTGATTTTATGTATGATCATAATATTTGTTTTAGAAATTCTAGCAACCTCTGTGGCCTAGTGGATAAGGCTTTGGCTTCCAACTTGCAGACCTCTGTGCCAAGTGGGTTTTCTCCCTGGCGGAGACATGTCTAATTGGAAACTTCTTCATCTCATCTCCCTCTGAGGTTGCTGTCCCAATATAACCTAGTTTGATATGTTAACAGGACGTAAAACCCTTTTTTTTATTCATTCATTCAGGCCTTGTGGATAAAGCTTAGATTTTGTTCAGGGCTGCATGCACACCTCTACCATGCATGGGAACCAAGCCTTACATGTTGAAATCGGTTATAACACCATACATTCATTTCAATTCAGGAAAAAATATTGTTTTAGAGTAGCGCCAGAGCCAGGAGAACTTTATAAGAATCCCAGAATTATGCCCCCCTAGAAAAGCCACTGCTTTGTAACAACTCCAACTGAAAGTAAAGGCAGAACTTTGGTCTAAGTGACTTGCTCATGACCCTGGCATATAAGGTAGAATATCAACTGATTTTCTCTTTCATCTAACCATTTCACATTACATATATTTATGAAATACACATTACATATATTTATGAAATAATATTTACACAAGAAGGAGTTGAGAAGTCAGGTTATTACTGGACAGTGGGGTTGGATTAATATTGTCATTCCACATAGACCAGTTATATACCTATATAAACAGGCAATGATAAATCTCCTCACATATATATGACAAATCACGTGACGCAATTTAAACAGTCATGTGTTTTATAAGCCTTTTCATCTTGAATGGATATAATCATACATGTAGATGAGAACATTCCATCATTCTCGTATTTAAGTCAGCAGGGATTTTTTTTACCTTATGTAAAAGGCCTCTCCCAAATTGAAAGCTTTTTTACCCCAACTGTGGCAGAAATTTTCCCCATTTGAATCACAAGTATCTCTCAGAATTTTAGTAAAAGCGTTTATTCTTCAGTGTGTTTAGTCTGTGAAGTCAGTTCTAATTATAAAAAGTCACTAATTATAATAAATATAATGGTTGAAAATATAAATGTCATAATTACTTAACTGATGAAACCGTACATCTTTCTTTCCCAAAATAAGAAATAAGCCTGATTCCCCCACCAATCCCTCCCAAATTGGACAGGTATGTGCCTCTTCCCAATTTTGCATCCTTTGTTTTTGTAATAGCTCTTTACCAAACAGGGCTCCAGAAATTGGAAAGCCCGGGGCTAGTCTAAATTGAAGTCGGGCTTGAAACAAATTCCATGCAGGCAGCCCAATTTTTTTTAAAATAAATCCCACTGCCTAAATTACATGTTCTGTGTTCAACAAACATGCGCCAGTCAGGCACCTGTAATAAAACATCCCCCATGTTTTATAATCTGTTAATTGCACTCGCTTAGGTAATTCAATTAGCATTCGCCCGCGGGCAATCAACGATTTTCAACATCAAAACAAGACATGTCGTAAGTCCATCCTCCAAGAACCTTAATTGACAGTCGACATTATTCAATCAATTGATGTGTTGTATTTCAACTCGGGTTGATTAGCCAATGAAACCACGTTTTAAAAATACTACCGGTTGATCACATGTTCGCCATGTGGTCAGCTCAAAATGGCGGTACTGACTCTAATGATTATACAAATAGGCCGATCACTGTGACACAATCACGCTGATATGCCGGCGACTTTTGATAAAATGGAAGCATGCTTTATATGAAAATGTTAAAAGCAAAGTATATCAATACTTACATGTAGATAACATTTAGAAATTCCTGACTCTGGGGAAAGAACTCTTCGCAAAGTGGAATTGATCATGATACAAGGAAATATATGTAATATATTTGCGAGAAGAAATATTGATTTCTTTGTAAATAAATTTAAAACGCTGTTATATTCATATACAGTTAACAGTTTATATTTATTTTCCAATATATGTTGCCGATTAAAATGCTTTCCTGGAGGAACTGGACTTGAAAACTTTACGAAAACATTTATCACTGTACAATATACAATTTGTGGGTGGGGTAATGCTAAAAAAAACTATGTCCTAAATCTTACCACAATGCTACACTTTCACCCAATGACTACTGCCAATACAACTTAAACATATACTGTGTCAATTGGTTATGAGTTTTTCTCTGTATTTAATGAACTATAAAGAGTATTAATGAGATGTCGTCAGCTGGGTATAAGTAATAGATAGTCAGCTGGTTCATTTAAATACATTTTTTGTAATAAAACGAAATACATATAGGTAAAAGTATTGCCAAACAAGATAAATGATAACTGACAAAGACAAAACAAACACATTAATTTTAAGGCAAGTGAACAAAACGGGGCTGGCGACAAAAAAAAAATCAGGGCTTGTGGAGAAAAAAATCAGGGCTAGTGGGACCTGAAAATCCACTAGCCCTGCTTTTTTCCCCCTAAAAAAATAATTCTTGGAGCCCTGCCAAATTTTTAACAAAAAGCTATTGGTAGTATGGAGGGGGTAAAAACAAAAAAGGAAAATGTTTTTTCAAAAAATGCTATTCTATAATCGTTCAAGTAATGTATATATTATATATAGATCTGGAAAAGCTAGCCCCTGTGTGGATATATGATACTGATGTTTCACACTGTAGAGTAGACAAAAAACTAAATTCGAACATAACATGGACTATAGAGTGTAAAAAAGAAAAAATAATTATTATAGTAAAAAATTGAGTTGTTCGTTTATTTTACTTGAATTTCCCCTGAAATAACAAGAAATTGTGGATTGGTATTTTTAAATTACTGTACTGTTTTAAACTGTTTAACTTTAGGTCATATTAGGATAAAGGAGAACAAAATTACTTATGATGCAGAAAAATCGGAATAAAATTGTATAAATTCATTGAACCAGTAATTTTTGCATTGATTCTCGAATGCAGACATTTTTGTTCATTCAAAAGCCTAAGGCAAAATAAATTTGCATACAGCTGCCCATTGTTGATAAGGTAGTAGGTACAATACCAGATTTACTTACAGCAACTATAAAATCAGATCATAAAGTGTATACATACACGTACATGTATTATATATATATATAATGTATATAAATTGTCTTTGTTAACAGGGAAAGGACTTTGACTTCTGTTTCTAGCTTGCTTATAGTATTAATCGTGAAATAACAAATTATTGCAAATTCCCAATACCTATGATCCAGCAAATTATCGGCCTACATACATCAGTGTTTTTTTTTTACTTTTGGGGGAAGGGAGGGCCCTTTAGAGGGGGGGAAATTCAATGTGAATTGGGAAAAGGAAGATTTTCGACATTCGTTAAAATAAAGAACAAAGATAGAACTGCTTATATGCATTAAGTCGCAGTCTTTCCAAATTTACATCAAGAACATGTTTGATGGATGTTATGGGTGGTCAACTAAGAAACAACATTTAAAGGTAAACAAATAATAAAAAATGAGGGGAATTTTTTTGCTCAAAAAAGGGAAAAAAAAAAAATTGCAGTGGGGAATGGGGCCGAATTTCCCCGAATATCTTGTGTAAAAAAACAACACTGTACACATAGCAATCTTTAAGTGTTTATCCAGCACTGACTGAAATTAGAGTCTCAATTTATTTATCCAGTATCATTTTGACTTTAAACCTGCATTCATATCATTAAAAAAAATGTGTGAGTTTTCTTTTTCTTTGTCTATTATACCCTAGGTTTAAATATATTACTGGTGCAATACAATCCACATTTAATAATATAAATATGCAAAAACAATTTGCTTTATGCTATTCTCATAACTAATGTTAATGATTGAACAGGACACCATTTAAGATTGCTATGTGTCCCTTTAATTATTGCAAAATATGTCATTTGTTTTTGGAGATTGAGAATTATTTTTTTGAAATCCGGAAATACCTTTCGGCAATGTTTATTTATGGGTGGATATTAACCTCAGAGAGTGGATGGATTACACACTGCCATGCCTGTGATATTGTCATCAGTATTTTTGGTTTCTTATTACTAATCTTTAGACTACAAACCATAAAATACTTTCCCAATATAGCAAGTTGACACCATAACACCCAACACAAATTTATAGCCAAATTGAAAAACCTTTCTTTATCTTATAATACCCAGCACAATATTGGTTGATATCAATCCAGATTTGGAATGATTAATATTCAAGTCACAAAAATAATATTCAACTTGGAAAATGGTTTTATTTATGTTTACAAAAGTACCTGTTAATTTGATTTTCATGTTATTTTATTCAATTATATGTTGAGTCGTATTAATTTCATTTCATACAACTGTTCAATAAAAGGTTAAAGTATATCTGAAATATATTATAAAAACGATATTTTTTTTTGTTTGATGGGTTTTACCGTATATTCAGCCTCAAACCACAGACCTAATAACAAATTTATTAATATGTCTGTGCTCAAACCAACTGAGAAAAAAATCAGATTTTTGTGGTAGAGGCAGACCACCCCATTTTTCCTGGGTACAGTACTGTATACCTCCTGCCATCCGTAACAATTAATCGACACTTTCTCACTTGAAAAGTCGAGCTCGCAGTGGGATTAAAAACCGGAGAGGCGAGAATGTTTTGGCAGCCCTACAAGGGAAATGCATGAAATGTCATGAAAAAAATAAATGTTTGATCCCTGAACCCAATAATAAAAGACTTTGCTCTGTTAAAATGGTTCAGAGCTGGCTACTGATTGTACAGGCTTCAAAGTTTTCCAAAGACAGAAAGCAAGGGGTGCCCAACACCCACTAAAAGTGCCAAAGTTTTACCCTATGTAATAGGAACCATTAGGTGGTATATGTAAATAGACATGTTTAAAAGAGCGTTACTAAAGTCTCCCCTCGCAGAACTACCCGTTAGCTTTTATGGCAATATCAGTTGAGCGTCAGCTTGTCTTGCAATTTTTCCAAGTTCAAACCCAGCTGAGTGTCCTAATTTTTCCTCGTCCTATTTTATCGGTGCCGGATGACCAGGATATTTACTGTTAGTGGCTGTTCAGCTGAGGTATCTAGGGACCTGGGTTGTGTGATATTCATGAGTGACAAATATAAAAAATGGATGGAAGTATGTTATAGGACCCATTAGGGGGTATATATATATATATATATATATAGGTTTCAACTTTATAAGAGCGTTACTACTGTCTCACCTCAGAGTTAGCTAGCTTCACATGCAATTTTTAAGAGTTCAAACCCCTCTGAGTGCCCTAATTTTTCCTCGTCATATTTCACACACGTGCTCCACTGTTGACATCATTGTAATTTAGGACTAAAAGTAAAATGCATCGACTTTCACTAAAAGTCAACACTTTTTGGGGCAGCAAGTCCTCAGACCCTCCTATCCATCCTCAGACCCTCCTAGCCCTGCCGCTTAAGACTGAACTGTCTCCCGAAAACTCATATCTTGGATATGCACCTGCAATTTAACACAAGACAATGGTAAATGAAGGTATATTTACCTTATATGGCAAGAAATATTCCGTCTCATCCAGGAATATTATTTTACAGTTTGATTTGTCTCCTGACTTTGCACTGTTTGCCGCTTTATCTTTGTCACCACGTAGAAATTTTGGCAAAAACCTTGAAAGTCTCGACATTTTTATGTTTATTTACATAAATGATAGTCTTTCAACATAGTAAAATCAGAACACCTTTCATGCCTTTAGTCTTGAAATTATTGTATTTCCCGCCGCACACCTGTTCGCTGTAACTCAGGTAGCATCCATTGTGTACAAATTAGCTCCATTTTCACGTTTACCTGTCAAATTACGAACACATTCTGTTTAGTCGGTTACAGTGATTTCACATGTCCACTGTCACTTTGTTTTGGGACAATACTGAAATTCAAGGTAGACAATTCACCTGTATAACGAAATGCACCCTGGGTATTTAGGAATGCTTTATTGATAACACGTTGGAAGGTAGCAGGGTAAATAGAACATGTTCCTAATGTACAATTTTAATCGTAGTCGGTAATAGTATTAGTGGTAGTTTAATATTAAGTATAAGTATGAGTAGAACCATGGTCCTTATTATATAACGTTATGAACGAATGAACGAACGAACGAACGAACGAACGAACGAACGAACGGACGGACGGAGGGAGGGAGGGAAGGAGGGGGGACGGACGGACGGACGAACGAACGAACACAAATCTTGATTTATAGAAGGTTACCTAACCAGTAAAACTAACCCTCTGTATTAGTAAATGTAATAGTTTAAGGTTAACTTTGCATCTTCTTCCAATTAGATCCAAAGATCATATAACCTGATATAACTTCCTGTCCTAGTCCCACTTGGAACCTAGTTACATATTGTGTGTACAAGTATTTCTGATCGTTCCCAGGTCCCCAGCAGAGGTTTGTTTGGAGTGGTGGGTGGGGGGGGGGGGGTGTATGTGTGTGTGGGGGGGGGGGGGGGTGGAGTGTGTGTTGGGGGGGGGGGGGGGTGGAGTGTAATCGGTAGTAAGAAAGGAGGATCAACATGTTTAAGGATACAAAGTCTTAAAGTGAACGTCTTCCTTGTGATATCCGGTAGTATACATAGACAAACTTTATTAATACATAATACCAAATGGCCTATCAGTATACCATACAAAATACATCATATTTATAATTAAACAGTCAATGGTTTGCTGGCATCAATTTTACTAGTATATGTAATATATTCATTATTGTCCAACTGTTGAATACATGTGTATTATTGTCATACATATATTTATACATAAAATCGTTATAGCATTATTTTTTCTTGTAATTTAACATGTATGTACCGCTTACATCAAACAGGGAGTAAGTGGGTATACTTACTCTCTGCATCAAAGTAGAAAAGTATATGGATTTTTATATCATATAGACATTTCATTTAAGAGTATATGATAAATAATTAAGTAACTCGGCCAACACATATTATTATAAGAGGAGAAATCTCCTATGTTATGTAGTAAGTTTGAGAAAACGTAACAAGCTTATACGAATCTCTGACTCACCAGCTTGTGGCTGGGAAACTGTACTAACGCAATAGCCAACGATAGCGATGACACCATGTCCATACGTTACCCTTTGATGTGGTGGAAGTAACAACATTTTGTGGCGGAATAACGCCTCGGACGGGTGCAAATCAACACCGAAGGTAAGAAAATGATTATTTGTTTGTTCTTATTTATATATTCCAGAAGTGTGACATAGCGCAAGATGTGGTCCATATATTTTTTAACACTCGCCTGAACATTGTTTTGTCTAAACGTTTGTCGTTGTTTCAAACATTCGATGAAATTATGACTTTTTCTACCCAAACACAATAAATTGCACAGAAAAATTCAAAAGTTAACCGGTCAGATGTATTAAATCGCGTTGTACAGTATTCCGTGAGGTAAAGAACACTCTCCTAATGTTTCAAGTTTATTTGGTATCTTTAAAATCCAGAATGACTTTGTAGACGTTTTTCGGTCATTTTCTTTTATAACGCCCGTGATGTGGTGGAGGCACGCTAAAACGAAGTAACGCTTCAGGTCAGGTAGCATTTTAAAGAACCTATTTTTTTCATTTTCCAAGCACACACACACGTTTTTATCGTCCGCATGTTTCGGCAATTGCTAGCTTACGCTTATAACGCTTGGACTGGATACATTAAAAATGCTCTCTCCCTTGTTTACGTTCTTAAAAAAGTCACAGACAGGGACATGCCTTCTTCTTTCAGTGAACATATTCTGGAGCATTCCTTATGAACGATTCAGTTGTTGTATCGCCTTTTCGAAGTACTAACAGATTAATATATGTGATATTGTTTTATCGACGACGGCGATGAAGGCATAAGTTTATGCCCTTTTCTCTGTTTCACTTTAAGAATATGCCATAGAAGAACCAAGCTTGGCTGATATTTGTATAATTGGTAAAAATGTAAAGGTATTTCGTAACCTGGTGTACAGTGACCCACTGTGTCAATGACAAGGCATATGAAAGACGGATCCAATACCTCTTTTTACTGCCTGAACATTTGATGAATTCAATCAGTTACCCATTTATGACTGCTGGGTGATTGCGAGGTTTTCATTCACGTGCCCCCACCGAAGCTCGAACATGCGACCATCAGTTGCTCCGTAGTCGAACGCTCTAACCACTCGACCACGGCGGCTCTCTGAACAATGCAAAGCTTTAGACTAATGACCATCGCATTGACATTTATTGGCCATTTACTTAACTACACTATGTTAATTTTGGTGTTAACTCGATTGTTTCTACCGCCGTTTACTTTTATCAAAATTCTTGTCATTTCAGCGCCAAATTATCTACCAATTACTAAGCCCAACAGTGTTAGCTATATGTCTGTTTTTATTTTTTATTGTTTATAATATTGTATATATTAAAATGATAGGCATTCACTAACCAGAATTGTCATTTCTTGCATATACATACAAGCTCCGTAAGTGTCTCAGCAAATTACACGAGTCTTAAAAATATAACAGATTTAACTTTAAAAAAGATAAATCCGTACTCGATCTTAATTCAGTAAACACAACGTATTTTTTGCTTAACATTATATAGAATACAAGGTATACATTGGCATCACCCTGCCGTCAAAACATTCAAAATGGACTCCACCATTGTGTTTCCCACAGGGTTACAGTTTAGCGTTAGTGCATATCATCACTTTCCAGAATCTCATAGCTCTAAACAACTTACCTAAAATTAAAGTACTAACCTAAATTCATTAAAAATTTGCAAAGTAAGCAGTGTTTCAATTCATGTTTTACTACTCAATCAGCAGCACCTCATATCATTAGTGGTGTCAGATCACGTTGTTGATTTCTGATCGCCATTTTGATTCAAATTCTTCCTGTTCGTACACATTTTCATGTATCTGTGAGTCAGTACTTTCAGTTTCTTCAATTGCAATCCATGATTCATTATCCTCAACAGAGACATACGTTGCTTTCGTAATGCTTTTGGCGAAGAAAACCTTAAGTTCTTTTTACAATTTGATCTTGGTGTTAAATTTCTCTTTTTCATACTGATTTTTGGTGTAAATACTCTACTTCGTGTTTGTCTAGTTGATTTAAATAGTGTTTTTTCGTCTAAATTTGATTTGTCTGGTGTCACAATTCGCTTTCTGTTGGTTAATGCTCTTTTTGAGAGTGGCCAGTTATACCTTTTATATAACGATATTTTCGATGTTTTTCTCATGTTCTCTCATGTTAAGAAATAAATAGAGAATGAATATTGTTATTTAGAAATTAAACAAAAGGCAGTGGTTATGCGTCCGGTGCCCGGACACCCAGATTACAGTCTAGGACACTGGCCTATACACGTAGTAAAGGGAAGGTGATATAACTAATATGTAGATAGATAATTGTTGCCGACTGCTCTTGAGCAATTTAATAGTAAACAGTTGTTATACTTACAAATATATTCGTCTTTTTATTTAGAAATTATGAATGGATGAGTATGAAATAGTCTAAAAACATCGATATAACTGTTGGCTTCTGCGACATATAATATAACTAATATGTACATAAAATAGTAAGTTGCAGGCGTATACTAGTAGGTAAATATGTAGGCAGAGCAGGGCAGGGCAGCGGAAAGGCAGGCGGGCAGGCAGGACAGGCAGGACAGGCAGACAGACAGGTAAGTAAGTAGGTAGGGACTAAATTTCAATTGTTCACTAGGCCTGTGAGAAAACAGATACGTTGTTTAAAGTGACACATGGCAATCTTGAAATCTTTATAAATCACTAAAATTAGCCTCTTAATTTATTGATCCGGTATCATTTTGACTTTAAATATGCTGGCATACATTTAAATACAATTTTGAGTTTTCAACTTTTCTTCGTTATTCTAACTAGGTTTGAATATATTATTGGTGCAATATAATCAACAGTTAGTAATATGCAAAAACAATCAGATGTATACGATTCTTATAATTAATATTAATGATTAAACAAATGTAAATTATTTAGAAAAAATAACGGGACGCCGCGAGTTTAAAAAAAATAATGACGTGTATCCCTGTAATAGAGACTGACTTGACATAGCACATGTTTCCGACAATTTCGTTCATCTTCAATTCATTTATACATATTAACAATTTAACCGAAACAGCGTCGGTCAATCATGTATTGGTCTAGTCTATATAGCTTTGAGCTGCATATCACTTAGTTACTGAGAAACAGAGCTAAACGCATAAACCTAACGTTGATGCCTTCATCGCCATCGCCGATAAAAAACCATCACATAGATGCTTCTTTTTTTCCTTCTTCGAAAACGTAAGACAACAACTGACTAGTTATTGTCGTTCATAAGAAATGCTTCAGAACATTTTTATTAACAAGCAGTAGGCATGTTCGTGTCTATAACATTTGTAAGAACGTAAACCAGGCAAAGAGCATTTCCAGTATATCCAATTTAATCGTTATTTGTGCAGCTAACAAATGCCTAAACAAATGCCTAAACATGCGGACGACAAAAACGTGTTTTTGTGCTTCAAAAATGAATAAAAAGAGGTTCTTTAAAATGCTACCCGACCTGAAGCGTTACTTCGTTTTAGCGTACCTCCACCACATCACGGGCGTTATAAAAGAAAATGACCGAAATTCTTGATTTTAAAGATACCAAATAAACTTGAAAACATTGGGTAGGACACTGTTCTTTACCTTGCGCTATGTCACACTTCTGGAATATATAAATAAGAACAAACAAATAATCATTTTCTTACCTTCGGTGTTGATTTGCACCCGTCCGAGGCATTATTCCGCCACAAAATGTTGTTACTTCCACCACATCAAAGGGTAGCGTATGGACATGGTGACATCGCTATCGGTGGCTATTGCGTTAGTACAGTTTCCCAGCCACCAGCTGATGAGTCAGCGATTCGTAAAAAATGACCGAAATACGTCTACAAAGTCATTCCGGATTTTAAAGATACCAAATAAACTTGAAAACATTGGGTAGGACAGTGTTCTTTACCTCACGGAATAATGTACAACGCGATTTAGTGCATCTGACCGGTTAACTTTTGCATTTTTCTGTGCAATTTATTGTGTTTGGGTAGAAAAAGTCATAATATATGGACCACATCTTGCGCTATGTCACACTTCTGGAATATATAAATAAGAACACACAAATAATCATTTTCTTACCTTCGGTGTTGATTTGCACCCGTCCGAGGCGTTATTCCGCCACAAAATGTTGTTACTTCCACCACATCAAAGGGTAACGTATGGACATGGTGGATGATGAGTCCAAGATTTACAAGGCGGAAACTCGGGCGCTTAAACATAAACGTTCCAGTTCTATGGATAAGACTGCTACAGCCACGGCAGTTCGTCCAGGTGTGTCTGCTTTTTCTTATCTACATCTTAGTCATGGGGCTCACCTGCAATACCACCCAGATCTACTATGCAGCAGTCATATTACAGGCCACGTCCTTTTCGAGGCTCCTATGGATCGCCAGGCACCCAAAGTCACACATACAGTGGGATCGAATCAGGGGCATGTTTCGCCTGTGGCAGGTTTGATCACTACCGAAGAGACTGTCCATCCGTTCAACATAGGACAACCAGGAACCAGTCGTCGACAAGCAAATGAGCTGACAGAGAGAGACTGTTTAAAAGATGAGTATTGTTTTGACTATGAGAGATTTACTCACAATTATTACGAGTAAGAGCAGGGTCAAAAGCAAATAATTGTCAGAGGTAGATTGAATATTACATATTGAATTTTGGCGCCGTATAGGGGCGAATGATCTCATTTTTAGATGTAATTGATGCGAGTTACAAAATTCCATTGTTCACTATTCCAAAAAGTAGTTTTAAACCTATTAATCGTTCTGCTATGTTTGCGTCAGAAGATAATGCTAAGTTACCAAGATTTTATTCTAGATTCTGGAACCCGTCTTCTTTAGGCGTTGATGCATTTACAGTCAGTTGGGGAACAGAATATGGATTATTTGTAACACCCAGTACTGTTGTAAAAAGAGTTCTCGTTAAAATGAGGGTCGATAGGTCTGTGGGAGTTTTGGTGATTCCATGTTGGAAGTCTGCAACATATTGGCCAATCCTTTGTCCAAATGGGAATTTTATCCCTACTGTAGTTGATTGGTTCGATTTACCAACAAATAAACACAATTATACAAGGTGTAAAAATGGGAAAGGTATCTTTGGAAATATAGATCGTCAGTTTAGAATGAATTTTAGATAGGGGACATAACTGAGGTAAATCGTATAGGTAACGTTGTACGAGCTGTTCCCCTTCCCTTAGACAGCAGCGTCTGGTTGCGACAGATTTATTAATATATTTAATTAAGGACAGCATTGTAATATTTAGTTGGAAAGATTGTTGTTGGAAAATGCATAAGGCGGCATCGCCAGAAGTTTTGGCGGGTAAAGTGGATCTTCTCCCGGAGGATTTACAGAACTCGAGAGCGGAAAATACCAGCCGTAAATATGAGTATGCATTTTTAAGTTGGAAAATATGGGCATAACATAATGGACTGGGGAGTAGGGACATTTTGCCTGCCAAGGCTTTCCCGGTTGCCATATATCTTTCGTCGTTAATTCAGACCGCAGTTTCTCCTAGTCCGGCTATTGCTGCTTTCTATGGCAGTAAATATTTTCATGATATTTATGGTTTAAAGGGAATGTAGCGACACAGCCAAACAAACTCTATTATTGAGAGTTCCGAAAAACTTGGAAAAAGGTGAAAGAATTATCAAAATCGGATGACAAACCAAAAAGATACGACCATTTAAAGGTTGTTCTAAAACGAATATGGGAGCCGCCATTTTTAGAACTATGACATCATAGTTCCATATTACCATATATGGAATATTGATAAATATCATTTAAACGAAGAAAATCACTGCAAATGAATGATTTTTTTTTCTGGTGATATAAATCATTATTGCCATTAAGTATTACATATTTTTAATACAGTTGCTGTCATTTTTACCCTAAAAACCAGTAAATTTTCATATTTATAAATATTCCATATATGGTCATTTAGAACCGTGATGTCATAGCTCTCAAAATGGCCGCTTCCATATCCGTTTCAACAGAAACTTCAAATGATCCTATCTTCTTTGTTTATCATCCGATTTTGATAATTCCTTCACCCTTATTCAAGTATTTCAAAACTTTCAATAATAATGATGGTTTGGCTGTGTCGCTACATACCCTTTAAATTCCTCTAACGATTCCAAAATTGGCCAAGTGAGTTTCGGCTAAATCTACAGTTAAAAAAGAACCCATTACTGTTGATTTACTTTTAGCAGTGTACAAATGGCTTTATGAGGACATGAATCTCAAAACTGAAAGAATTATATGTGCTAGTTTATTGAAGTTATTCTGAGTTATTGAATATTAGGATTTCTGACATTAAATTTGACCAGTCTTTCATATCAGTTTTCATAGAAAGCAGTAAATAATGATCTTCTATTCTGTAATTTAAGTAAAACGGGAAAGAGATATATAGTTAGAAAAACGAATAAAGTGATGTCATATAGTGAAAGTGCTAAGGACGGATACGTTAAGGATAACCTTATGGAAAGGTTATCAGTCTCCCCTTCCATGGGATTGTGATTGATACGAGGACTCTGAATTACGTTTTCAGGCGATATTTTTTTTCTCAATGTGAACAGTTAAAACATGTGAATTGAGTTGTATACGACAAAAATAAATGTAGTTACCTGTATAAGTATGTGTATCTGTTATCATAAGATGTTAATTTTGAAGCATTATACGTGCTAAAGTGGGTTATTTATGCGCGTTCTTTGATAGTTCAGTTGGTTACCCAAGTGCTGTATGCCAAATTACAATCTGACATTCTGAAGTTAGTACTGTGTTTATTTTTTCTTGAGTCTAGTAAGAGACGTTGCGCGGTTTAAGGGAATTATAATAATCCATGCTTGTAGGAGATTCCCATATTATACATAAAGGACAGATTGTAAATTACAAAATAAGTACACAAATAAAACAAGGACGCATATAAAAGTTACATGGAAAATGCTAATGCATTCAGCGTGTACTATTCTTCAATTTGATACTATTTACAGTCATTTGGCTAAAGGGACACTGTCCGTAAGTAAAGGCCACGGGCCACTGCCCGTAAGTAAAGGCCACTGGCCACTGTCCGTAAGTAAAGGCCACCGTTAGTAAAGCATATAATGGGCCAAGTTCATATTCTAAAAAAACACCTGGTTGAGCATAAGAAAATAAGTGTCTGATTTTTATTTATTTTTAATTATTATTTATTTATTGTTTGTAAACATCGCTGGGACCGCACTATTTATATTTCTGTTGATGACGTGACATCCGTTAATTATCGCATTAGGTTTTCATCATATTATTTCTTGCATCATGCAGCTGGTCCTTGTAGTTTTATTAGTTACGTGCTCGTCAATTATTACCCGCGAGTGTCATTTTAGGAGGAGCTTGGAGTCCGACCCCACGAAGCGGTATTTTTTTTTAACAAGTATTGAATTCCGTCAAAACATATTGTTTTAATTTAGTAAATATTCAATAATGGTATTTGTGCAATGATTTTCAAGGTAATTATTTTGTGTTTTACAAGCTAAAATTTACGTCACATGATTTAAAGTGTGCAAGGCGGGTTTGTTTTTAAATCTAAACGTTTCATTTTATATATAGTTAACAGTTTTTACGACATTCTTTAAAATATAGCTTAAGGGTTGTGTCAAATGTAGGCGCTGTGTTTTGTCAGTTGAATATTGACGGGCGACGGACAAGAGGATTTTGTTGGGCGAAATGTCACTCTAGATACAACAGCTGCTAGTTAATAATAGTTTTCGGAAGTCATACAGGTAGAAAAAAACAGCTGAGAGAGAATTCATCGTTTTCAGCAAAGACATATTAATAAACAGATTGGAAACTTCCTATCTGATCCAATAAAGTAACAAAATATCACGTGACACCTTAACTTTTCTTCTATCTCTTCTCTCATATATTCATTGACTTTGATGATAATTCGTTCAAACGAGTGGTAATGAATATCACAATGGGATTATATTTTCAATATAAGAAGTTGTATAAAAGCTGTTTAAAAATAAAAATCTCATCATGTTTGGCTTTTCTCTTTAAAACCAAGGTTTGACGTTGAGCTCATTTTTTTGTTTAAAATAGTAGAGTAAAGCAAATACTATCATTAGAAGGAGAATTAAGCTTGTGATGGGTTTTGGCATAAATGAAACTACAAGATAAAAGTGTTTAAAGTTGGTCAACATTTTGTGATTTTGTGATTTTTTCGCTCTGTCCCACTTAAAATTCGGGTAAATTTCACAGTGTGCGATAATTAGGCCAAAAAAAAAAGAAGGTGTCTTTCCTATTGCATGCTCTAAAAAAAATAGGGTAGGTCGGTAGGCATTTTCTTTCTTTTTTTCTTCATTTATTTTTTAGCAAGATATTGTGAGATTCTATTTATCTCATAAACCCCATACAAGTTGATGATACAACTGAAAGTTTCTCTGTGATGTTGTCAGTTTACCTCAATATAAGACCACCCCAGTTAAATTCCTGTTACAAATAATAAGACACTTTAAACCAGAAGACCTTTGTTTAACATGCATTTTAATAATTAGTTTAATAGTTAATTAGCATCGCATTGTTTACGTGAAAGAAAAGCGTTAAACTCTGAATGTATCATGACATTCCAGGCAAATCATATGGCTTACCTAAATATTTTCCACTTGCTGTGTAATTTGGTAGTAATTTGCATAGTTATACCACCAGTGCCCAGTGGATTACAGAAAATATAGAATGGTGTTATGTTTCACTTTCATGATGTAGCTATGTGATAAATAATTGTTCAGAACAAACTGAGAAAAATAATTGCATAAAAAGTTTTAGGTCGGCCCCTTAAAAATAGAGCCAAAAAACCCGGAAACACATTTTTGTTGTTGTTTTTTATGCATGGGACAAACTCCCTCTTGTCACCCAGGTGCCATAACCACTTCTTGTTAGTTTCTCACCTTATAGTACGAGTTACTCCCCTTATTCCATTATAGTATTCAGTGTAACTCTATCCAAGTGTAATAACGTATATGTATATGTTTATTAATGAGTTTTTAAAATACCTGTGATAGAATATTCGTAAAATGTATTATGAGTTGGTAACTCTTAATTTGAGGCTCCACTGATGGGCTTTGGCCTGGCTGATTAAAGCCGTTTATACTGTGTCTATATAGTTTGGATTTCAAAATATGTTATACATACGTAACTATACCTCGTCGTCAGCTGTACACGTTGTACATTTTGGTTGTTGTTTGCGGGATAGCTAATTTATTCTTTAAGACTCGATGTTTCATGCAACATAATCAACTATGCAATTTACAACCACGGACATAGTTTCGAGTATTATTATGAAAGTTTGTTTTGTTTGTTTGAATCGTGTTTTACGTCATTTTCAACAAATGGAAGTTATATATGACGGTCGATTTCTTTGTGGTGGAGGCAGACCACCCGCTTTTCCTGTGTAGAACCAGTACTGTACACCTCCCGCCATCAGTAAGAATCGACACTTCCTCACTTACAAGTCAAGCTCCCAGTGGGATTCGAACCCGCAGCGGTGAGATTATTATGAAAGAGGATGATGTTATGAAAGAGAATGAATGCATGGTGTTTTACGGCACGTCGACACATAAATGGGTCTTATTGCATACGCATGTGCAAGCTCCGTTTACTTTCAATGTAACAGGAAACGTCAATATTCGCCCATTTTGACGTGTAGTAAAAGAGTATGATAATGGACCTTTGGAAACGGCCGAACACGACACATACAACATATTGCAGTCTCGGTTTGATTGAGACTGTTCATGAACGGTAGTGAAATATGCTAGCTACCGCTCAGTCATAATGGGTGTGTAATGTGTACTTGTTCGTGATTGGTGCACTTTTCTGTTCATGTCAAAGAAAGTATGTCATGTAATGTAAACAATGTCGATTTCATTGTGAAAATTCGCATTGTGTAATGACAATATGTTTGTTTTAAATACATGTTTTTGGTGAAAATTAAATGTTACAACCTATTTTATTCTCTCTAATTTAGAAATGCGTATGCAATAAATATGTTATTAGATTTATATTGGGATATATGCACTCGTTCTTTTGCGAATAAATATTTCGCTCCTAAAGTTGCGCAATATTAATACGCAAAAGAACTCGTGCATATATCCCAATACAAATCTAATAACCTATAAATAGTGTGCGGAAAAACTGATGAAAGAAGAAGAAATGAAGAAATGAAGTAGTAATTAAAAATTAAATGTAAATATATAAAGATAAAACTATTTACAAATAAGGGATGATATGGTTGTAATATAAACTATATATGTAAATCAGCGAAAGAACGTTTCTTTAATAATGTGGAAACTATAATTACTGAAACAACTATTACTGACAGACGTCAGTATTGGAAACTTTTAAAATATTTCATGAAGTCAAACAAAAATTCGGAAACTATTCCACCTTTAAAAACAGTCTTACCTAATGGCGATACGTCATACTCAATAACTGACCAAGAAAAAGCGAAATGCTTAAATGAATTTGTTTCAATATCATCAGTTGATGACTCTAATGTTGAATTACCTATTTGTCATTTAAAATCCAATAATAAATTAGAAACTATTTATATAGAAGAATCCGAAATTGTTGATATTATCAAGATTTTGGACGTAAATAAATCATATGGAGAGGATGAAATAAGTCATACGATGTTAAAGGAAACTGTTAACCTCTACATATACTTTTTAACAGATCATTAAATGGTATTTTCCCCGACCTATGGAAATGTGCTATGGTTATGGCACTTTTCAAAAAGTCAGATCCTAGTATTCCTATGAACTATAGACCAATATCGTTACTTAGTTGCGTTGGTAAAGTAATGGAAAGAATAGTATTTATAAACATGTATAATTTTCTACTTATGTTTGATCTTATCGTTAGGAACCAATCGGGTTTTCTCCCTGGTCATTCTACTACATATCAACTTGTCGATATGTATCACCATATATGTCAGTCATTCGATGCTAAACAATTTACGTGTATTGTTTTTAATGATATATCTAGAGCTTTCGATCGTGTTTGGCATAAAGGGCTATTGTTTAAGCTAAAACAATATGATATTGATGGAATTTTTTTTAGCCTGGATATCTGATTATCTCTCAACCCGATCTCAAAGAATCCGTGTTGGATCTGCAACCTCCGAGTCAAAAACTGTAACTGCCGGAGTTCCTCAAGGCTCTGTATCGGGCCCTCTTTTATTTTTAATATGTAAATGATATTGCCGAAAACATGCTGAGTATATCTCGTTTATTTGCTGATGACAGTTCGCTATCAGTCTCAACATCTAGTACAAACGACATGGAAAGAATCCTTAATCATGATTTAGTAATGATTACGCAATGGTCAAAACAATGGCTTGTACAATTTAATCCTGCCAAAACAGAAGTAATGTTCTTTTCTTTAATTAATAATGATCGTCGTCCAACTTTATATCTAGACAATGTCCCGTTGACTTTTGTTGACAACCACAAACATCTAGGAGTAGTAATAGGAGTATTATTGCTTCTGCTTCAAAGGTTCTTGGTTTAATGCGAATACTTAAATATAAAGCAGCTCGTAAAACACTTAATCAGATATACTTGTCTTATATGCGTCCAATATTGGAATATGCTTCCATTACATGGGATGGATGTGTTTCTGTCGAAAAAGATAGCTTGGAAAAGTTACAATATGAAGCAGCTCGTATTGTGACGGGACTGATTCGTTCAGTATCCATACATCGTTTAATATCTGAAATACGATGGGTATCACTTTCCGATAGAAGGAAAATGCAAACATTTATTTCAGTCTATAATGATAAAAATGGATCCGTTCCAAATTATGTCTCAGACATCTTTCCGCAGCTAGTAGGAGATGTCAGTGCATACCTTCTCAGAAATAACGACAACTATGCCACTATTGCTAGGAGAACTGAAATATACAGCAAATCGTTTGTTCTGTCTTCTCTTAACCTATGAAATAATCTGTCAGCAGAAATACGAAACTCGGAATCTATATCAATTTTCAAGAGTAGACTATTAACATCTGTATTTCCAAGTACAAAGGTACCAAACTTCTACTTATGTGGTCAACGATTATTTTCCGTTTTACATGCCAAAATGAGGAATTTGTGTAGCAAACTTAATAGCGATTTATACCTTAATCATTTACGCGATTCACCCGTTTGCGAGTGCGGTTTTGAAGTAGAAGATGCTGAACATTATTTTTTTCAGTGTAACACTTTTTCCACATACCGACTCCAACTGTCTCAATCCACTCGCCACTTACACCCGTTAAATATAAGAACAATCCTTTATGGTCGCGAACAGTTAACTGACAGAGAAAATGAATCTCTCTTCGAAGCAGTTCAAACATATATACGAGAAACACATAGGTTTACATAATATGTCTCTGATGTTTTTCAACAATCTACACGTACTATGCGCGTATACTATATTTAGATAGCTTTCAGGCGTTCTTAAACTGACTGGAATTCAAATTGGGTAAACTAGTCTTTCTCATTATTCTCACTATTCTATCTCTCTTTCTTTCACTATTATGTTTTCTCTTTATATTTTATTTACTTATTCAGCTTTTTTTTTCTCCCAATGTATTTGCCATTGTATTTTATTACTCTCAGCCATATACATTCGCAAATTCAAAATGTTCAAAACTGGGAAGGGTTTAATCTAAAGTTGGTAGGACTTGTTACCCAACCCATTTGTCATTATAATATTTCTATCGTATATATGTTTATATTTGCTCTGTATGTAAAATATTGGCAATAAAATATGTTTAAATCAAATGTAAATCAACAAATGCCCATCAACGGGTATATAAATAAGTAAATATATATAAGAACATATTATAATGATTTATATAGTCTGATTTCTTTCAGGAAATCTAAAACAAGACTAAAATCTATAGTTTCAAATCAGCACTATCAGCTCTATCATTACCACGTATTCCTACATGGCTTGGAAGCCAGCAGAAAATAATAACATTATCAACTATAAGAAAATTGTACTTTTTTAAAAGTTGAAGCACAACTGGGTTATCATGTTTCATATTGCCGAAGGCTTGAAGAGATGAAAGGGAATCAGAAAAGATTACAAAATGGTCATCATCAGATTCCTGAATACAGTTTAAGGCAAGTTCAATTGCCTTAAGTTCAGCTGAAAAAATAGAGGCCTTGTCAGGCAGGCGACTCTTTATGATGTGTTTGTGAACAACAGCTGCTGCAGCTACCGTATCTCCATCTTTAGAACCATCTGTGTATATATGTTGAAAGTTAGTGTATTTCGATTTAATTTCATTAAATTTGCTTTGAAAGACAGTAGGGTCTGTACTGGATTTGTTACTATTACAAAGACCGAAACTAATTGTTGGTGTTTCCAAAGTCCACGGTGGAATTTGTGGTACTTTGTACTTGGCAATCACATTTAGGTCGATTTCAGTGTCTCTTAATTTTGGTTTAATACGAAGACAAATGGTCGAATGGCCTTCGGTTTTTGATAAACAATGAGGTACATAGCTAGGATTAAAAACAGTATCGAAAGTTGGATTTGAAGGGTTAGATTGTAATTTAATGGCATATTGAAGGGCCAATTTGTCCCGTCTATGAGATAGTGATGGTTCATTAGCTTCAGCATATAGACTTTCGGCTGGTGATGTACGAAAGGCACCTAAGGCGAGTCGTAATCCTTGATTATGTGTAGGATCGAGCATCTGCAAGTATTTAAGGTGTGGTATAAAGGTTACGGTCGAAAATAACACCAAGGAATTTTGTCTCATCCAGTGTTAGATTAGGGTCTTCATGATGTTTACGTAGTTGACAAAAGTACATACAATTACTTTTAGATTTAGAAAGTTTAAAACCATTTTCATCAGACCAGGTCTGAAGTTTGTTGAGACATTGTTGAAGTTGTCTCTCAGTAGTGTTCATGTTTTTTGAACGATAACATATAACAAAGTCGTCAACATATAGAGAGCAATCCACACCATCATTGATGCATTTAACTTTACTGTTAATTTTAGTATTAAAAAGGGTGACAGAGAGTATGCTGCCCTGTGGCACACCCATCTCCTGTTCATGAATGTTCGAGAGGGTTGAACCCATTCGGACACGAAACTGTCTATCATCTAAGAAATTCTCTATAAACATTGGTAATCGGCCTCTAAGACCAAGGTCATAAAGATCATTCATGATACCGTACTTCCATGCAGTATCATAAGCTTTCTCCAAGTAAGAAAATACAGCGACCAGATGTTCTTTCTTTACGGAAGCTTCCCTAATAAATGATTCAAATCGAATGAGATTGTCTGTTGTGCCTCGTTGGCGCCGGAATCCACTTTGATACTTTGTTATCAGTTTGTTGGTCTCCAGGTACCAGACTAGTATCTCATTAATCATTCCTTCCATTGTTTTACATATACAACTTGTTAAAGCAATAGGGCGATACTTTATTGTGTCCGTATGATCCTTTCCGGGTTTGTAGACTGGAATAACGATTGCTTCCCGCCAAGAATCGGGTAAGTTGCCCGTCACCCAAACCTTATTAAATATATCAAGAAGTGTAGAGAGACAGGTTTCCGGTAAATATTTTAATGATTGATAATCAGCCTTTTTAAGGGATTCTCGAAGTTCTTTGAGAGTGAGCAGTTTATTGTATTTCTCCATTTGTTTCGACTTGAAATTCAGCTTTTTCTGTTCTTTTAGTTTCTTGTTTTTTTAGAAAATCTGGTTAACAATTTTCAGAAGAAGAGTTTTTAGAAAAAGCTTCTGCCAAAGTGTTTGTAATATCTTAGACAGTTGTAATGTCTTCATTACCTTTATCGTTTATTTTCCGGACCATGTCCCACGTCTTCTTAAGAGATGAGCGAGACTTCAGCCTAGAGACATAAGATATGCAGGATATCCTCTTGCTATCCTTAAAAGTACGACGGGCTTTCGCATGAAAACTCAAAGTATCTAAATTATTTTGAGTTGGCCACAAGTTAAAAGCGTTCAGTGCAGCTTTATTATCACTACCTGTTTGCAGTCATCATCGTACCATGGTTTATGTGGGCGTTTTTGACCTGCCGAGGTTTTTGGAATAGTTTTATCAGCTATATCATGAAGGGTTTTGGTAAAAATAGTAGTTGCGTCCAAGAGTATAAAAGGTGATGGTAATTGTGCAACTCGTAACATTGACCGCAACAGCTTGCAAACCAGTTTTCAACGCAACATTTCTGTGAGGAATGTTTCACAAGAATCGAAAGTTTTATTATTACTTTTGCCTTCTTGTTTGTCTGTTTGCGTGTTTGTTTCTGTGTTTTGTGGTTGACTGTCCTCCTTGAATGCTACTTTCCCTGTCCGATCTTTTTATATTTTTTCCCCCAGCAGCTTTATCACCTGTATCACAAATATAGTTATACAATGAATAGTTTTGGAAAGATATCTTGTCACGAGTCTTCAAGAAAGTTTCTTGAAGACAAAATGTATCAGGGTTGTGTTTATTTAAAAGTAAGCTGATTTCATCATAATTAGGTTTTAAACCTCGGCAGTTCCATTGGATGACCTTTTTTGATTTTAATGTTACTACGGCGGAAGTACGGGTTTACGGCCTTTGGGGTTGGCAGACCTTGGAGACTTTGGGAGTTCCAGATGTGCTGGATCATCATCCTCCATCTCCAAGTCTCCAAATCTGTTGTGCATTACAATCGGATCATCAGATCCTTTTGACTGCTTCCCTAACCCGAGAGTTTTCTTTTTTCTTGCTGTCACGTCCGTGGCAGCAGGTCGGATTTGACGAACCATTGGAAGAGTTCGTCGGGTTTGGTGGACTCTTGGTTGCACCAGAGTCCGTCGATTTCGAAATAGATGAAGTAGATGCAGTAGGTGTAGGAGTTGTTGAGGATATAGTTGAAGGAGTTTTAGGCTTGGAAGCTACAAGAGGTTTGGGAGCTACAGGAGGCTTATTTAAGTGGACCACAGTTTGTTAGGCTGAAGATGATTTAGAGGAATTCTGAGCAGAGAGTAGAATAATAGTAAACTTGTCGGAGTCTATTGGCCAGGTCATTACGGTATGCGCCGCGATTGACCTGGTAGCTGGTTTCCCAACCATACTCGCATCGGCATATGATTTGCCAGATGGAGTGGGCGGAGTAAGACTCTGAACACGTTTTCTAGCTTCAGGAAAAAAAATGTTCTTTTCAATTTTAACCTTCTGTATTTCCCTCTCGTGCATCCACTTCGGGCGATCCTTAGAGAAAGCCCCGTGGGTCCCCTTGCACAAGAGGCGGGATTTTTGCAATTCGCGAAGTCGCTATGACCCTCCTGGCCGCAAAGGGCACAGACAGGAGCAGCTCGCGTGCATCTTTCTCTATGGTGACCAAGGAGTTGACAGTTAAAACATCGAAGAGGGTTTGGAATAAAGGGGTCAACTGGTAAAATGATATATCCAGTCTTGATGGTCTTTGGAAGATTTGGTGTGCTGAAAGTAAGCACACACATATTGGTAGGAGTGAGTTTACCACCCCGCCTCGTACTGATGCGCGTTACCTCAGTCACACCTTGAGACTTAAGATTATGAGTAATTTCTTGAAGAGTGCAGTGCTCCAGTTCCCTGGAGCGTACTACACCCTTTGAAGAATTGAGAGAAATGTGAGGAATAACCTCAACACGGATGTTTACGAAAGTTTGAATTTTAAGGAGATTGTCAGTGTGTGATGTTTTTGCACACTGAACAAGAAGTTTTCCATTATTGAGTTTTTTAACACTCCTGGGCTCACCGGCGATGCAAAGTAAAGCCGTGGAGGCAAAAGGAGAGAGTCTAGTTATAGGTTTGTCATCCTCGAGAGATATAATATTGAGAAAACGAGGCCAATTTAAAAGAGAAATATCCTCATCAGATTCAGATTCGGACTCTTCTCGAAATCGTTTAAAACCAGGAGTAGTTTTTGAAATATTTCCGAGATGACTAACTTTATTTATTGGTGTAGTAGTCAGGTTTTACGGGGTGTATAGTAACAGATAATTAAACTATCTGCCACCACTCAAGCAGCGCCTGAAACAATACAGGGCTCACGATGGAGACTGAATAAAAATAACAAAATGAATATGCATTCGGAGGCGTGGTTGGGTGGTGGGGATGGACTTTACAACTCTGCCTGGATAAGCAGTGATCCTATTCTTGCCCGGGAACGACACGGGGCCCCTTTGTGGTCTCGGAGTACGAAGTTTTGGTGTTACCACAAGTGTGTGTTGTAGTATTATTGTAGTATACAATTGACGCGTCAACTGCGTGTCATAAAGAACAGTCCAGACTCTATTGTACCTATACCTTTAGGATCTCCTATTGATTAAAAGGCGGAGGGACTATAAACCTTAGAACCACGCAAGCACCACATACACACACACACGTGTCATAAATAAGGTACTTATTGGAGCCAGCAAGTAAGAATATGCAGTAACATGTCTCCATCAGTCCCGAGTGGTCTTAGGTGTGATTGCACGTACATATCAATGTCTCTCTCTCTCTCTCTCTCTCTCTCTCTCTCTCAATTGGAATGTTATATATATAGCGTATTTAGATGTCATTTTTGAGTATTGCATATTTATAATTTTCAGTCATAATTTTTGTAAAAATGTATATCGTCGTAGGTGATTTGGTTAATAGAATTTTGATAATGAATTTCTTCAAAACTCGTTTAATGAAGTGTGTATTAACACGGGAAAGCAAGATACTAAATCTCTAAATATGGTAGATAACTCGTACCCTCTTGATTTATGACTTGACATTTGTTATTTTAATAAAGGGAAACACATCTTGCGGCGATAATACAGGCTTAACTGTATGCGTTTTAATATTTGAATACATTCTTTGTATGTTGCACATTTCAAAGCCTTAACGGTACATAGTTAATCACTATAGTGTTCAATTACCACCGGCTTTCAATCGGTGTATATATTCGGGTTATTTGTAATCGCCTAATTGTGGATTAATGAATACACACACAGAAAGAAACCAGGCATTTTCAAAACGTATTCAATTATTGGAGATTTACGATCGGTTTTAACCGAACCTTTTTGAACTTTTGTTATACTGGTTTGCTTTAGGTAATGTACGTGTACAAATGTTTATCATTTTGATTTAGTTTATCGTGTATAACATTTTTTATTACAAAGAATGGGTTAATGGACATACGCCAAGACGACATTCTATTCGGTAAGTTTTTACGTATAATATGATATGTTGTGTATTTGATAAAACTGTAGATATATTTATCTTTCGTTTGATTTAATCATTCGTTAATGAAGTACTTAGACCACGCAAGCAAGCGAACCTCCACCTCACACCTCTTGAGCTCCTGTAGATATGGAATGTCCACTCGACACACACACACACGCACGCACGCATGCACGCACGCGCATACACACGCACATACTAAAGCTCCCACACAAAGCAAAAATTATACTAATTAAAAAAATCAATCAATACTATTGTAATTAGAGCATAACATATGTAGTATTGTGATTAACAGATATACGTAACTTTGTTACGTAAAATATATGTAGTATTGTGATTAACAGATATACGTAACTTTGTTACGTAAAATATATGTAGTATTGTGATTAACAGATATACGTAACTTTGTTACGTAAAATATTATTGTGATTAACAGATATACGTAACTTTGTTACGTAAAATATATGTAGTATTGTGATTAACAGATATACGTAACTTTGTTACGTAAAATATATGTAGTATTGTGATTAACAGATATACGTAACTTTGTTGCAAATTTAATATATATCGCTAAATCAAAAAGAGTTTGTATATTTACAGATTGTAATAATTCAATGAACTTAAACATATTTTTGGCTATTTGTAATACTAATTGTTAATTTGTATAAATTAAGAACCTTATTATTGTCTTTATCTGAGAACCATTTCTGTATAAAAGTATCAACTAAGCGTTGTTTAAATGAGACAATAAACGTTTTATCACTTACTAGTACGTTAGCATTCCCCCATACTTACATTAAAACATACTCGCCTAACATTTGTTTTTCATTTGACAACCATTTTTTCCGACCAACAATACAGTCTTCGTATGATATTTTATACATATATAGCTTTCAACATAACATTATCAGTATTAAGTAATTTATACCAATACTTAATAGAAAGGCTCTAAAAGCCTTGGAAAAAAGTGAAATAATTATCAATTTGATAATACAAAAAACAAAACAAAAACAACAGAAGGCGACCTATTAACATCTGTTTAACGCAAGTAAATGAGCGACTGTATTAATACTGATTTCGAAGATGAATACCATTTTATTTTGATTTGTCCGTGTTACTCACGAAACCGAAAAATCGATATTAAGATATTATTATATTAGACCAAGTACGTTTAAACTCTTAGCATTTTTACAGACACAGCATCCGAATATTGTTATAAAGCAAATTCTATTAGTACAGCTTTTGCTGTAAGGAATTTAATCTTGATTAAATAAACAATGTTTAGATATTTTGTATTTCCATCCTCATGTATTTCCCTTATTTGATATTCATATTGGTCTTAGAAAATGTACTTTTGTCTAAAATCACTTGACAAGATACAATATATGTTCTGTTCTGTTCCATTCTATTACAACAATTCAACTGATACTTTTATGATTTCCGTTCATTTGAAGTGATTGTCTTCGCTTTAAATGATAATTAACAAAATGCCATATATGATAAAAGGGCTTAATTGTTACAAGATGGTTGCTTCTATTTATGTTGTGTGTTTTGTGTGCAATGTTTACTAGGCCACATTTTTTGTTATTTTACTTGATATGGGGTATTGATAATCCTTTCGACGTTTTCTGAGTTTTGTAGTTTTGTTTTAAAATAACTTGTTTAAGGTATGAAACCACCACTTATTTCCCCCATTGACCCCAGTGTTAAAATGTCACATACTAATGGTTTGCTGCAACGTCAACTCAGTATGGATAGTGCAGCGCAGCAGTGTCATTTTCATATAGAAAAATAGATTTCCACTTGAAAAATCACCAGAAAATGTGCGGTAACAAGACAAGTAAGAACGTTCTTTTTGTTTACTAAACAGGTCAAGGCTACTGCTGTTTTCATTGACTAGTTACTCACAAAATGTATTCTTAGATTCGAGAAAATGTTCATCGATACCCCAGTAAAACCCATCAATACACTTCTTATACATACAACAACATGATCGAATAGAAATGGGCTATTTCCGACTACTTATAATGCCAACAAATGATGGATTGTGTTTTATTATAGGAATAACATTCGACTGCACCTCGGAGGTTTATACATAGTTGGTGGTGGCAAACCTTTAGAATAGTGCAACCTCCACTGTAAAATTGCGGTTAGTCACTGCTTCATTCATATCATCAGTGGCTATCTGCACACATATTATGAGGTTCATATTATGCCTAGCACTTACCACTTTTTATATGGCACCGATTTAACAATGCAATCTATGTATGTTAATTAACTGCCTCTTTAAGTATCAAAACTGCCGAGTGTCACTTGAAGGATCACCTGCATGTATGTTTAAAACTTATCACTTTGTTATGGCACCGAATCAACAACGCAATCTTTGTATGCTAATATAAATGCCTACCACAATTAATTTACCTAATTGATCGATAATTCAACACTTAGGGTGGAAATATTTGGATCATCAATATCCACAACTATACTCACCAAAGAAAAAAGCACCCCCCTTTTTTTTTTTTTGCTATAGGCCAGTTTTTGAGGGTTTAGGACGGCTTCGTCTGCGCTTTAATTATGTTTAATGTTTTTAAGCACACTTCACTGAGTACTAAATATTCCTTTAAACAGTTTCAAATTTTGCCAAGCAATACTCTTTTATTGATGCTATGGAAACCTTAGAGGAGTCGACTTAAATGGAGGTAATTTGATGATTTTTGATAATCAAAAGCTGCTACCTATACAATCGGTGTTGTGTTTTTCTGTGATTTTTTTCGAAAGCAACGTATAGAGAATATTGTCTTGGACAAACTGAGGTAATGTTTGTAGATTTTATGTGTTTTCACCAAAAATGCATGGTTTAAGAAATAGGGGGATAACTCCTTGTGTACTGAACTTTTCAAAAACATATTTCGTTTGCACTATAGGTCGTGGTCGATCTAATTATTCTATATACATCATTTATTATTTTCTGTTTTGCTATCTATATAATGAAGTAAAAAGGGGTACTTTTTGTTTTTGCTCAGTATATAGTTCTGTATGGTAAACTTTACTATCAACTTGTTCAAATATTTGATAGCTATCGTCTTTATATCTAGATACCCGACTATTCATTTGCCTTATTATTAAACGACACATCATCGATAAATCAATGGAAACAACGACCTGCTTTTTATATAACAAGAGAGAACATGAACCGGTAACGAACCTGTGCGCCCCAGATACTCATACAGATAGAGCAAAACTAGAGAACAAACGTGTCACGCAGTTAACTGATAAACACAAGTCGTTTGACAACACATACCTGTAAAATCATTATTTTCCATAGGGAAAAAGGATTATTGACAATCTTGAAACGATCGCGGAAAAGTGACTAAAAAGGCATTGCCGTACATACTGGATAATACGTTATTGACATCTCAAAACCATTTTTGATAATTTGTCATATGTGAAAATATTAATTATGTGTATTTTAGTATTATTGTGTAAAGCTCTGATTTTTCTGCTTTGACTGATCGAGATTTCGAACTGTTGGCTGGATTAGATTAGGATAATCTTACAGGTAAAACAAACAATACGGCTTTATGAAGTTATTTTGTAATACTCTTTACAGGTAATATGGTCTATATTAAGTAAGCAATATATGTTTAAGCAAAAACATATTGGTTGCATTGTATGCAATAGTAATACATATGTTTACACGTGCCCATTGATTGAACACACTGCAGGGAGGGGCAAGTGATTTCAAGTCAGGGTCAGAGATCTAACAACTCGACCACGGACGCTCTGATAACTTGCATGAAATGACCCCAGGTGTTAAATGAAACACGAATTTTAAACTTGAATTGAAAAACATATTTTAAGTATCTCATATGCCGTTATTACGGCCGGTGTAAACGTTTGTTTGTGTACGATTTGTATATGTGTGTAACGTTTATAGGTGACACTAATATATGTCAGTAAAGTCGGTATCCTCTTTTTTTTGCCTTTGTCACATTGTTGTATAGAACTACTTTACATTATGCAATAACACATTTGAACCATGGGCCATTGGCCTACATTACTTACAGTAAACTCAAGTATATTGATTAATTTAATAACACTTATACCTCTCTGCTGATAATGTCATTTATAGATAGTGGTTAGGAAACGGCAAACGCTGAATGGCATTAAGTCCAATTGATTTTCTACAAGACATACGATTCAACAACATTTAGACTTCTCACAGATTAGGCATCCCAGAGTTCCTATATGAATCTTGAAATGGAGCGTAATTGTCGCACGGAATGTGAACCCGTGAATAAACCTTTACTTTCAGTCGGCACAAATACATCATTAAATGACCTGAGCACCTGGATAGAGTTTTGATAAACGGTTTTGTAGTGTAATTTTGCTGTTATATGGCGGTTAGTTTCTTTAGCAATCTGCTAGCGGAAATGAGCAGCGTAAAACACTAATCAGTTCTCATTAACTGACTTAAGGTCTCACTACACAGTGCATTTTTACTATGTTGGCCTATATGAATACAGTTTACTGGGCCATTCCGAAAAGGAAATTTCCAAGCTAACAGTTAATTTTTTCATGAAACACATTCATTTGCCCACACAAAACTGTACACAATCTGGTACGTTGACCAGGTTGGTCTCTGGTGTCTTCCAGTGCACTATTTTGGGCTTTAACTCCAGAGTTTGGACCAGAATTCCTACTCTTCTTCAACACCCATACAACTGTCATATTTTTTGGCAGTGTCTTCTAATAGCTGCACATCCAATTTCTGACTGTGTTCATCTCACCTACAACAACAATACACATATCTATCATCAGTTATTAAAAATATTTAAAACCGAAGAACACACTACTACTTGTTATGGCGTAAGATGCATCCTACCGTGGGTTTCAAGGGAGCTTACTGTGTGAGATATTAATTCGAGTATTACCGATACTGGTTTCTACAATAATTAGCCAAATAAAACTGCATTTCATTCTTCATACTTATTTGCAAGACGAAAATAAAAGACGAAAATATATCAGGTACCGATACAGATTATAATTATATAAACATACAAAAGACCCCTAAATCACTTTGTTTAAATCCGTCTCTAAGCTTCTTATCTGATAAATCCTTATACAGTATGAATACTTACAATACTTGCTAATTTTAATCGTGCTCTTCTTTAATCTGAAATTAAATATATTTAGCCATCAACTGATTCCCAGCATCAACACTTTTATTTAATTCTTCAGACGATTTATAAAATAATAACTGGAAATATAAAACCACTCCCGCTAATTATACAATACATATACTGAAAAAAATAAGTTTAGCACGGTCTTTTGCATATCTAGCTTAAAGAAACTGAATGTTTATTTTATAATGTGAAGTATTTGATAACTTTGGCGTGACAGAAGGCGTACTTGTTTTTCACTTATTGTGTGTGATTCAAAGTAAGTATCAGAGTTATCTCCCATCTATATAAAACAACATATTTCACATTAAAAATAAGAATATTATCACGAACATGTTTCAACTTTACTAAATAACTATTCTGGGTTTCGAGTGATAAAAAAAGCAAAAACAACTGACATTAATTAACCTTGTCATTATAATGAAATTACGAACTCAAGTTTTAAATTTTAAAATTATCTCCCTTTATATTGAAATAAGAACGAAATTATAATTTCTGTAAAGCAGGTAAATTAAAACATGTTGCTACTTTTTTCCGCAGATATCGTTTAAAAATAATGTCCTGCATATACTTGTTAATTACGTTAATTATATTGTTAATGGCGGCTGAAGCATATGGGATTTACCATGCTATTTATGTGCTGAACTTATTTTTTTCAGTATATATACTGAAAATGGTATCTCTCTTGGAAGCAACAAGCACATGAGAGAAAAATAGCATACTCGGTTTTAATGAATTGAAATGAATTGGGTTTTAAGGCGCACCAACACATGAAAGGTTATATAGCGCCTAACAGGAATGAACATGCCAGGCTCATCCTCCATGTACATCGAGATAAAATACGGAAAACGGGCCTAGAACCTTCTCACCCTGAACTGCAGAGTTGCTGCAAATTATATTGTATAGACACTCCATTTACGCCGGAGCCACGTTATAGTTTGTTTGCCACTGCTCTAGTGATATGAGCGAGATGGCACCTGAAACAATGCAGGGGTCATGATGAAGACCTTTAATGAGCATGAACAAAAAATGATAAAATGAACATGAATTTGGGGGGTTGGGTGGAGGGGTTCTACCCATCTGCCTACCCCACTAACGGGATCTGCAGTGGCTCTATTATTTGCCCCGTAACCAAACGGGGCCCCCAAACCACACGGGGCCGGTTTTAATGAGTCTGTTCGCGAGAGGTAGTATAATGTAAAGTCAGCATAGTTTTTCTACACATCACAGTTCTAGTCCCTAAAACGAGAAGATAAAGTTAACATGTCACATAACCATAACGCGCTGCAAACTTCAAGGCTTGTGTTGTAGAACTACATTATGTTAAGTGCTAACACGACAAACTCAATCATTCAGTAGTGTTTCCCTATGAGATCTACGGCACATACATCACTTATGCAAGTGAAGAAACTCATTCCCAAGACAACGCTAAAGATTCGATTACTTCTGTCATGTGCAAAGTGCAAATGGAAATGGAACTAAAAGTTAAAATACAAACGTTTATGGTAAACACGACCGTATAAGAGAACACGTTTCTTGTAATACATGCTGATGTTACAGGTTGAAGTTGTAGAAATATACAGTTGATAAAGCACACATTCACGCACGCACACACTCACGCACGCGTACGCACACACGCAGACGCACACTTCACAAACCATGCAAGATCGTCGTCTTTCCCTGACAGTGATACTGTCTAGGTGCGTATAGCTTATACGGTGGTCTTGTTGTTATGTCAAGGTTTTATTGATATTTCTGTAAAGCGTGCTATCTCTTAGGTATTGTTTAAGAAGGACCACTTCAAATTTACCGTAACATTACTATCTAGTGTAAATAACTAGAGTTTAAGATTGATTTAAGTAGCGATCTTTTGTTTATGGACATTTTTATCTTATTTTTAGTATTTCGTTTTGTTGTAAGTGATCCTGTTACAATGTGAGCAGTTATTGGAGTAGTTTAAGGTGTGTAAGGCATACAGTATTCGGTGATTTTAACTAAACAGTTGGATCAATGGAATAGCGATGACATCGAAACATAAGTGCAGTGTAGGTTAGTAGTAAATCCTGAATTAGATGACACAGTGTTCTCATTGACTAGATTTACGAATATTCTATGCTAAAAGAACAATTGATTACACTATCAAGTATTTCACGAGTATACTGATAGTATTAGTACTTTTGCTGGACCTATTTCCAGCCTATTGCAGTTAGGATGGGGTGGGGGAGGGGGAGAGAATTTGTATAGGTAAATGTAAACCACTGTTAGACATACAATTTCATGAGAAAATGGTGGTATTCAAGGTTGTTTCAGTTGATGATGCCCTCCCAATACAGCTTTTGAATGAACCCAACATAATAAAACATAAAAGCAGGTGATTCATTAGTTTTTTTTTGGTTATTTTCTCCCTAAAAACAATGAATTATCAACAACGTTTTGTTTTTAGTACAGCTAACGTATTAATTTGCTTTTTGTTTTCTTCATAAAATTTGAAGTATTATATACCCTAGATACTGTTCAATGTACCAATGCTTTTCAAAGAGAACACTTTACACGGGCCTCTGTTTATATACATGAGCTTATCGGTCATGTAGCATGTTAGCAGTAAATAAGCAAGCTTTCCATACCTTTTCGATGGTCATCTAGCATAGCAAGCCAGTCTAGCATATGGTCCTGAAACACAATATTTGCTTACAGTATATACAAGAGTCTAGCAAGGAATGTAGCATTCACAGAGCCGTGCTTTCAAAACAATCTATATTACAAGGAATACAAATAAATAGAGAATCTGCATGTGTACTCATTCATTATTGAATTTATAAATGATATAATGCGAGGCTCTTGCCGAGCATTATATCATTTTTGCTAACGAGTTCAATAAATTCAATAATGAATGAGAACGAATGTTAGCTTATATTTATCTTATAAGATCTTATAATTCACATATCGACTTTTATTGCATTTTGCCTGTCGCTTTAACACGCGAAACCGACATAAACCGTGGGAATTGGATCATAGTCATTATCGTTTGACAGCGCATACTGAACTTATTTGCATACTTATATAACTAGTGGTATATCGAAAATATAGAATGGTGTTATTCCACTCCCATGCCGTAAGTTATGTGATATAGAATGGTCATATTCCACTCCCACACCGTAAGTTATGTAATATAGAATGGTGTTATTCCACTCCCACACCGTTATTTATGTGGTAAAGCAAACTATGCGACACACAAACATAAGAGGGTTGACAACAGGCGCACCGCATTTGAACGTACGTGTACATTCATTCAAATATGTCTAGAAATTTAGTGATACAGTAATATTTGGTTTAAACATAAATATAATGTGATGTTTAACAATATTTACAATACATGTGTTTATTTTTAATTTAAATACTTACATTTTATTATGAAAAGTAAATAATGAAATGTACAGCGCATGGTGTTAACCGTACACAAACCTATATATTTAATTATTAGCCGTAACATGGTTAACCGTAAAAATTTAAAGAAAGCCTTTTGGATACCACTATATTCCCCACGCAGATAGTGAGTTATTTAGAAAATATGGTGTCTCTGCGGCTTCTAAAATGTGGAGCTCACTTCTTTGCATTATTAAATACGTCCAATCTGTTCTTATCTTTGAACCATTTTATTTACAGCAGATTAAACAATCCGTATATAAGAACCTCTTGGAACTATATTTGAACATATTTTCGTTACTAAAGTACAATTGAATTTGTAGCCTGGTCACTGACAATTCTCTTTGTAATAGCACAGGTGTAAATCGTTTAATTGAAAATAAAACGTGTCAGAATAACAGTTCGAATAACAGTTCGAATAACAGTTTAAATAACAGTTAGAATAACGGTTAGAACAACTGAAATAGAGCTGAAATGGACATGCTACGAAACAAATGAGTATGGTTTCATATCGTTGGTTAATTTAAACACCTACGCCCATCTCGATGTTTAAATTAACCAACTCAATGAAACTCAATGAAACCATACTCTATCTATTACATCTAATTTACATGTATCAGTTATTCGGTGTATATGGTAATGCACATCCCATATGCATTTATTGGATAGATATTGTTCAGAACAGACGAGTTCTCTCGTCAAATAAGCCTTTATTATTATAACTTCTAGCGGTCTTTCTTCAACCCCAATGTTTTTTTTTGCCATTGACCGTTCCAAGGCGGTAGCCCTATTGCCAACCGGTTTGTGTTTGTGATATCACATGCTTTGGTTCTTATTAACATTGTGATTGTTGTTTGTGATAATGCGTGTGTTTGGTTGACTGTGTTCTGATTGTTGTTTGTGTTAATGCGTGTGTTTGGTTGACTGTGTTCTGATTGTTGTTTGTGTTAATGCGTGTGTTTGGTTGACTGTGTTCTGATTGTTGTTTGTGTTAATGCGTGTGTTTGGTTGACTGTGTTCTGATTGTTGTTTGTGTTAATGCGTGTGTTTGGTTGACTGTGTTCTGATTGTTGTTTGTGTTAATGCGTGTGTTTGGTTGACTGTGTTCTGATTGTTGTTTGTGTTAATGCGTGTGTTTGGTTGACTGTGTTCTGATTGTTGTTTGTGTTAATGCTGTGTTTGGTTTCTTCTTCTTCTTCTTCTTCTTCTTCTTCTTCTTCTTCTTCTTCTTCTTCTTCTTCTTCTTCTTCTTCTTCTTCTTCTTCTTCTTCTTCTTCTTCTTCTTCTTCTTCTTCTTCTTCTTCTTCTTCTTCTTCTTCTTCTTCTTCTTCCATCGCCTTCTTCTTCTTCTTCCATCGCCTTCTTCGTCTTCTTTTTCTTCTTCTTCACTTTATATATATTGTCTTAGTCTTTATTCAAAGCAACAGGGTTACAAGAAAGGGTATAGACTATTCCATATCCGGAAATGGCATACAGCCTCTCCCAGTCCGCCTCTCCAAATAATTCGTCACTGACTATCACCATATCAATTATGCTATCTATAAGATGTCCCCTGACGCATTTGGCGTGTTTGTTTACCACTCGTTTTGTTTTGTGTTTCTTTCTTGTTAGTCAAATAATGCCCATGATTAGACATAGCTATAATGCCCATGATTAGACATAGCTACACTGAATAGTATTAACCCTAACTGTAAACGTAGTAGGTATGTCTTTAAATACACATATTGTGTAGGAATTAAACTAACAAACACACGCATATTTAGATTTACTTTCAAATTACTGGTTGGAAACTGAAAGATGTCGTTTTTGCAACTGATCATTTTTATATAGTTCATACAAGCATTCTTTGTGACTTTAAAGTAAAATACCGCTTAAGACGGTGCTAGTTAGCATGAGAGGTGTTGCACCTTTTATTACCCCTCATGAACAGACTCAATATTATCTCGTATGCTTCTTTACTCTCTTGTTTCCAAGGGATCCACTTTCTTTCAGTATTTATTTACAACAATCATTAATAAAGGATGGTTCTTGGTCATAGCAACTTCCGCGTCAATATATTTTGCGTTATTTTAAATTTATACATGCAAGTACACGAATCGTACTTGGTGATATTAGTTAGCTTTAGGCCTGGTACATATTGAGAAATTCAGTAGTTTCAGTAATTTATTTGTTTTTGTTTAAGGTGTTTATTAACTTGAAATTGTTGGCCCTTGAGCTCAACTATTATTGCCCACAAAAGAAACAAATATTTATAAGCAAATACAATGCGTTACAATTAAACATTTATTTAAATACAATTTACATTTAAGCCTGATGGGATGCATTCGTGGTCGAGGGGTTAACGACGTAAGCTTTCTCACCGCTGCGTGTTCGAATCTCACTGAGAGCTCAACTTGTAGGTGAGCGTCGATCTTTCCACGGCGGGATGTATACTTTACTGGTACTACCCAGGAACAATATGGTGGTCTGCCTCTACCACAACAAAACAACATATATGGCCTAAAATGTGCTAAAAATGACGTTAAACACCATTCAAACAAACAAACAAAAAATTACGTTGAAATTTACTTGCGTAAATTAATTTTGATTCCCTGGCCCATACTTGTAAGATTCTATAGTTTACAATCCCCTGATCACAAAAATCGTGCTTATTTACTGTTAACAATCCCCTGATCACTGCAAAAATCACGAAAAGCTTGCTTATTTACTGTTAACAATCCCATGATCATTGGAAAAATCACGAAAAGCTTGCCCATTTACTGTTAACATGCAACATGACATGACTGATTAGCTAAATCATATAAAATGACTACAGTCGCCAAGGCCAAGCGGACCACGGACTTCATAAGACGCAACCTCGCCGACTGTACCAAACCCGTGAAGGGAGCTGCCTACCCAACTATGGTTCGCCATACCCTTGAATAGTAACAGTATGGGATCCACACTCATCACGCGACACCCTCAACTTGGAGCAAGTCCAACGCCCTGCTGCTCGTTTTGTACAAAACAACTACACCGAACGCATACCAGGCTGTGTCATTGCCATGGTACAGAACCTAAACTGGGAACCCATGCAGTACAGATGACTGACACTGCTGTAAGAAATTATCCACGGAGTAGTAGACATCAGTCTGGATTTCATCCAACACAGCCGTACAAGGGGCACACAACGCATATATCAACTAGCAGCTGCAAAGGACATACATAACTTCTCATTCTACCCTCGAACCATTAGGGTTGGAACCTGCTGCCAACTATGGTCACATAAGGAGTCAATATCGAGGAAGGAACTCGAATTGGAGAGGAGGTTATAACAACGATCAAAGTAGAGCGAATGACAAACCAGATGAGAACAGCCATAAGAAGACCATCGCAGTAGAAAATAAACCTTTAAACCAATAAATGTCTCCATTGAAAGGCGAATGACGCAAAGAACAGTCCTAGAAAGCGAGTGGATATTTTTAGCAGACTGATTGGAAAGGCAAACGAAACAGTCGTATATATCAACGAGATAGAAACACTCTGCATTGTGGACGCTGGTTCAATGATAACAACAATAAGTGAGAATTTCTATACTGAAATGAAACCAAAACCGAAGTTACATACAATAGATGACTTCATAGTCCATGGGCCAGATGGAAACCAACTTCCATATATTGGTTATATCGAAGCAGATGTGCAAGTGCCAGGATTATGAACCATAGACATTACAGTGCCAATTCTTGTTGTTCCTAATACAGAATACAATTTAGAAGTTCCTGTCAAAGTCGGTACTAATGTATTTGACAATTTGACAAAAGAATGGAAATCAGCAATGACCGCAATGAGTGGAAGACAAACAGTGGGAACAGTAACATCAATGAACCACAAGGATATTGAGCTGAAACCATTTGTAACAAAGATTATAATAAAATAATGCTAATATATTGCGATTTTATGATAACCATAATGCTAACATACCCCTACATTCATTACTATAGGTTTACCACCACTAATTACATGTAAATCTCCGAGGTGTATCGAATGAAGTTCTTATAATAAAAAGTAATCCATCTTTTTTTGATGGAAATGGGCATAATAAGTAGGGACAAACTGGCGATTTCTATTCGATTTTGTGGTTATATGTATAAGAAGCGTATTAATAGGTTTAACTGGATCACTGATGAACATTTTCGAAATTTCGACTTTATGCTTACACTTTGTGAGCAATGAAAACAGTCGATCAATAAAAACAGCTGTACCCTTGACCTGTTTAGTAAACAAAGAAGAACTTTCTTACATGTCTTGTGACCCCACGTTTTCTGGTGATTTTTCAAGTGGAAACATAGTTTTCTATATGAACATTACACTGCTGCATTATCTATACTTGAGTTGAATTTGCAGCAAACCATTAATATGTGACACTTTAACATTGGTGTCTATGGGGAAAATAATTAGTGCTTTCATACCTATATACATATACCCGGTCGGCGAAACGACTATGTGCGAAACGACATATGCGAAACGACCAGGTGCGAAACGACCGGTGGGCGAAACGACCTGTCTCCATTTTATTGCTCTGGGGTCAGCAAAATACATGGATGAATTATAGAGATTCTCAATAAACAGAGGAATCTCGGGACAGTTTTATAACTGTATAACGACGATGGTTTACCGGCATATCGCTAGTTTTACACAGGACAATTACATTCTTTAAAGGATCAGTACTTAAATTGGACGAAGAAGAAGAGATGATTACAGTTTCTTTCATTGAATATCATTGTTTTATTAAGTATGTTTTAGGGTATAGCTATTTGTTACATTTTCATTGGTGAAAGATAGGATTTTCAGTGAAAAAATATTCATAATCGCTAAATATTATTAACTCCGAACACAAAAATAACTAACTGTGACGCTGAGTTATGACGTCAATAAAGTGGTGCTGACTCGACGTCATCCGCCGATAACGTTCAATAAAGCGAATAATTTCGGTTAAAATCATGCATAAACTGATTTAAAATGTGATAAACAGATTATTTAACTGCTGTGTTCGATTATAGGGAAATCCTTCACTCGATGGTAGACGTGTTTTGTTTTTTCACTCACTTTCATAAGCTCGTTTGTGAAAAGAATCACACGTCTACCATCTCGTGAAGGATTTCCCTATAATCGATCCCAGCAGTTAAATAATCTCTGTTATAATACTTTGCACTTTCCTCATGCAAAGTGTACGTCTAGAACAGTGAATTACAGCTATATATGCAAGTCCTCCTACATGGAGTTTGTTTTTCTCTTCATATCGTTAGTATCATTCCTCTCAAGCTGGCACTTTAATTACAAATGGAAGGTTTTAAAACAATCAAGCACAATTTAGTTTCCATAAATTTGTGTGGTGAGCATTTAATGTGTCGACGTAATAGAATCCATTTATTGATGTTAAATGTAAATGCAACATTGTTGCTGTCACAGGGAATGTGTTACGCGTTCACACAATGGTAGCGTCCATGCGCATTGTATATATAGAGGCTCTTACCTGAGTACTCATTCATTATTGAATTTATTAAACAAGTTGGCAAAATGATATAATGCGAGGCTCTTTACGAGCATTATATGATTTTTGCTAACGAGTTTTTTGAGAACGAATGTTAGATTCTATTTATCACATAACTCTCATATCGACTTTAATAATTGCATTTTGCCTGTCGCTTTAACACGCGAAACCGACATAAACCGTGGGAATTGGATCATAGTCATTATCGATTGTTTTTGACAGCGCATACTAGGCTCATTTGCATACTTATATAACTAGTGGTATATCGAAAATATAGAATGGTGTTATTCCACTCCCACACCGTAAGCTGTGTGATAATTATCTGTTTCATAAGGCCCACGAAGTGGATTAGGAACATAAAGTAAAAAGGTGTCCCTTTATTTACACTAGGGATGCAATACTCGTTAAAATAACGTTATCGTTTTATTTTATTTTCTACCGATTTTCTAATATTTCTGACAGCTTTTGCCAACCTATATGTCAATAGATAAAACTTGTGGAGCACTGTGGTCTAGTGGTAGAACGTTGCGCCCAAGATCAAAACGTCGTGAGTTCAATCCCCGCCATAATCATGTATTGATCATTTTATCTGCATTTGCTTAGTACTGGTTCTACCCAGGAAGACATCGAGAGTGATTAATATAAGTTCGGAGCGCTTTCTTACAATCGATTTAAAATAAATAAGTTCAAACTAATAGATAAAACTAGAACCAACATAAATGAAATGGTTTACGTAAAACGCTCCAGGTAGTGACTAAAACTAGTATTTTCTAGTCTTAAACAATACATACAAGAGTATTGATGAATACACTTATTCGGCAGATTATGACTATATCTGTATATTGACAATAAGTGACGCTTTTCACAAGGCACCGTTTTTCACAAGAAACTTGCAAACTGTAAACAAGGTCGCAGCATTTAAAAGCAAATGCCTCTAAATGTAGAATATAAGACACATTAAAATAAATACAATTGTCCGTGTTTTGTTAAAACATAATTTATCTTCACTTGACAAAATGTAAAACCTTTGACATGCAATGTTTAACACTACATACTTTGAAATGTTAAATGTTTATACTGCTGCCAGGTTTGGAATACTTAAGGTACAATTAAAGTCACACATTATTATACTTAACACGTTTTTTTTTTTTAAATATTTGCGAGCATAAAGTACAGTACTTGACTTCTTATGGAGTTTATCAATATTCAAGATGACCATATGATTGAAATCGGCTATGAATATAAGGGTCCTTTCAATCAATGACTGGCTTCGCATGTTTGTCTAGTAAAGGTGGCACTGAAATATTGCATTTGTTTGTGTAGTACACGTTGACTATTGGAGGTGAGACCTCTCTCGTCAGCTCTTATGTTTTGAGGAACAGATTTACTGTCAAATATGTATTCCTGTGAAAATGAAGAACTTATTTATTATTAGACTACTATTTCTACTACTACTACTACTACTACTACTACTACTACTACTACTACTGCTGCTGCTGCTACTACAACTACTACTACTACTACTACTACTACTACTACTACTACTACTATTTCTACTACTACTACTACTACTACTACTATTACTACTACTACTGTTTCTACTACTACTACTACTACAACTACTACTACTACTATTTCTACTACTACTACTACTACTACTACTACTACTACTACTACTACTACTATTTCTACTACTACTACTACTACTACTACTACTACTATTTCTACTACTACTACTACTACTACTACTACTACAACTACTACTACTACTAACACTACGACTACCACTACGACTACTACTACTACTACTACTACTACTAACACTACGACTACCACTACGACTACGACTACCACTACGACTACGACTACTACTACTACTACTACTACTACTACTACTACTTTAAAGTTTTACTATCTAGCGATGGGATTATTTTGGCGGTATTCTAATTGTAGTAGTATTTCACCTTAACACATAATTATCTTTCGCCGCATTATGGTCGTTTCTAATTCTCCTGGTTGTCGTTTCTAACTTCAGAAATAATTTTTAAAATGAATGAGATGGTATGCATATAGATATTCAATAATATTAAGCGACCGAAGACCCTTTTGTAGGGTCGGATGCAGGATTTTCGATTTGGGAGAGGAGTGGGGTGGGTTGGCACAACTTTTAAAAAACATTTAACAATCAAACCACGCACATATAAACACGTAAGCGCAACTTTGACATTGTCGACAACCAATTTTACATATGATGTTTCATAACTTTTCAGACTTTAGGGTCGGTGTGGGTTGCGGGTGCGCCCCCCCTCCCCCTCCCCCTCCCTCCCATTGAAGCGAAGCCGCCCATGTTTTGTACTACTATCTGTTTGAACGCGTTACATGTCTTCTACTCAATAGTTGTTTGTTATAATAATGCATGTATTACACTACATTTGACATGCCTTGTGAAACGGCCTATTTATTATGTATTCTGTAATTTCGAAAATTTATACAGGTCCTAAAATGTGTTTACTAGTACTTCAGTGTCAGTCTAGTTGTATCAATATTCCATTTAGGGCGTCTTGTCGTTACCATGCCAACGATAATCAATAGATCGAGATTTATTTCCGATCAAAAGCTTGTTATCTGTTTGGTTGTAAATCGAAATTTGATAGCTGTTAAAGTTGATTCACCTTGGAGAATATAATTTTATGTTAAGTGGAAATTTGTTATTAGGTGTCAGTCCGCTTTTAACGTTACATTGATTCTATACATTTATAAGTGTAGGTGAAAAACACCTTACTGAGCAAATACACACGGATTTAATGTTTGGTTAGTAAGAATTTGTTTAATGTTACGCCATTTCAAAGTTCATTAACTGATGTGTGATGTTCTTTTTGCCAATTTGAACAAACTTCAAAAACGAAAAACATATTCATTGATTAAAATGGATAACGGATCTATATTTATATAATATATGTTTGATCTATTTTTGTACTCCCAGATAACGACACCGAAAATATATAGTGCGATATAGAATCAGTACTTTTAGCTAATGGCGAAGCACAGACAGCAGATTTCAACGACACAATTCATATAGATCTAATACTTTTGATAGAATTTATTGATTTTTGAGCAAACACAATTAAATCCAAACAAATTAATGGCAAACATTGCAAAGCTTCAATTTACTGACGACGATTTTAAATGTGTACGCTGAAGGGGTCTAGATTGGCCATTCAAGCTAAAATTATATAAATAATTAGTTTAGTATGAACTATATAATAAAATATTTTGTGAACACAGTACAGTTTAGGTGGCGTGCGTTTAGATATAAACACACGTATTTTCTATACTCCATACATACAACAGTCAACGACTTTAAATACGTAAAGTCTTATGAAGCCACACATGTACGCGCGATGTTTTGGAAAAACAAACTGGATTAACTGTGAATGATTTGTTTTTGTAGGTCATTTTAAACTGATATCATGTTCATTTATTTACTTGTCAATTTCAAGTCCTATTGAGTATTTGCAAAGCAACGGTAATTTTTTAAGCAAACACTTTTATAAATTTCCAATTTGACAATATCACTTTCATTCAATAAAACATTAGTTGTACCTAGTTTAGCAAACGATCATGGTTTAAAACACAAATGCGTGTTTTTGGTTGACTGTGTCCTATGAATTCTACATTTTCTGTTCAATTTATTTACTTTTAAGTATATGTCTGACATTTATATATTTTTTTCAATTATTTTTCAGATATAAGAGCAATGTAGATTATGGATATCTATAAGGTACATACCAACGTTCAATTAAGAGAAACTATTCGTGTCTTAAGAATGTGAATACAAACGGACGTATACATACGAAACGACTGTACGGTTATATCTCGCTGTTTGGCACAGTGTCATCGCAAGGAAATTGTGTTGTCTGAACCAGAATCCCGGAAAACCTATTTTAATCGACATGGAATTTTACTGAGATAGAACTACAATAGTGATTTAAATTCGGATTAGGCAAGTGTGAATACGCGTAAACATGGCGGAAAAACAGAAACGGACTTTGGAGTTCCGGATGTCTAAGAAAGTAGCGGAGCTGACACAGGTGGTGCACATGTTGTTTACAAGAAACCATGAAAAAGAAGTGGAGATAGATGCGATGAAAGATGCATACGAACATGAGATCACAATTGTGATTCAAGACGCCAGAGATAGGATTCAGAAGCTCGATAATAAAGTATTGGAGCTGGAAAGAAAACTTGAAAGGGAACGGAACAAAAAGGATGAGGTCGTAAAGGAAATTGTTGTGCAAGAGAAATCAGATATGGAGGATGAGTGGAGAAGAAAACTTATCGCTGCTGAAAAAGCATTTAATGATGAGAAAATGGAAACACAACATTTGAGAGATTTGTTGATAAACGCTCAGAAAGATATTGAAAAGCTGAGACAAAAAGTGGAAGAGCAAAATAATACTAAAACAGACGAAATTACAAGGAGAGAAGTTGAATTAGGAAAATTAAAAAAACAGGTGACCGATTTAGAAAGAACTTTGCAAACAAAAGAGTTACGTTCAAACGAAACTATTAAAAACTTAGAAAAGAATTTAGAAAAAATAGAAAGTGAGTGCCTTGAAATGCAAGGACTTTTAGAAGAGACTCATAAAGTGAAAGAAAGTTTAATAGCCAAAGTGAAACAATTAGAATCAGAATTACGTTCACTAAAACGAGACTTCCATAAAAAAGTGTCGGACGTTGTTCAACAGAATCATGTGGTAAAAATACCCCGAAGTGCTCCTATACAATCGACATATACAGTAAGTATAGTATACCATGCCTTATTATTTTCAGTGCTATTCAATCGGAGATAGCAGTGACCTGTACATTACCCCCCTTCTAGCATTAGCACAACTCTCTTCCGTTGTTCACTCTGTCCTGATATTTGATTTCCTTTGCGTTTATGATTATATTGCCATTAAATGGTGTGTATTTTGATAATAATATGTCATGCATAAATAGGTATCATTTGAAACAAAATGACTTTAAACAAAAAAGGTCTAGAACAGACCTCCTGAACAAAGTTTGATTTTTGCCGATACACTGGTTAGGTTTCTGATTGGCTGAGACAGGAACTCCTGATATCCAAGATATACAGAAAGGCAAAAATACAAGAAATGTATATATACACAAAGGGGGAACTTCATCATTATATCGACGAACTCAATGCGGATGGTCAGAAATAAATACTTTAATAAAATAATAATAATTACGGTCACGTGGTTCCAGTTTCAAATTTGTTTCTGCACAACTGGTCAAGACGTTTGTATTTACAATCAAGCGTCGAAGATGATCAAGACTAATACAATAATAACAGAGGTGAACCAAATGGTTGGACCTGGTTGTTTGGTGAAAGTTATCAGGGGAGCCAAATAATAACAGAGGTGAACCAACTAGTTGGACCTGGTTGTTTTGGGAGAGCTATCACGGGAGACAAATAATAACAGAGGTGAACCAAATGGTTGGACCTAGTTGTTTGGGGTGAGCTATCAGGGGAGACAAATCACTGTTATTCATCATTACCCATAAATAAATATGCATTTGGAGAAAATCATGCCACCAAGCAAATCATTTAACCTCTGTAAGGTATTATTTGATAGGTGTATGCATGTTAATTTATACAAAAGATGCTTTGTTTAAATATGCATATAACTCTTGAGTTTTATAGGCCATTTTATCCTTTAAACGTTAGTTTTAACATTTATTTTACATCGATTGTTACGAAAGCTCTGATGTGCGAGTGAATACCCGCGCTAAGAACCTATTTTAATCACTCTCGATGTACCAGTACTAAGCAAATGCAGATAAAGTGTCTTGCTTAGGGACACAACAAATTTGGACATGGCAGGGATCGAACCCACGACTTTTGATCATGGGTCCAATGCTCGACCACTAGACCACAGCGCTCCACTAAAAACTACGGACTGAAGGGGATCTGATAGACTTATATTTTTCAATCCAAAGATGAATACAACCATTATCATGTGTTTCGATTTTATATTCAACGTCTATGTCTTGCGATCGTGAGATATAATTAGTGCTAAAGACATAGTTCGGTCTGGAAAACTCGACGACTCGGCTTGTTTGCTTTGTATAAATTGTTAATAATAATTCGTATGGTGTTACATTCTTTGGTTTGTGATTGAAGTACACGTGTATTAAATTTTATGTACAACTGATAGCCATTACGTGAACCGAGTATTAACTTTCATTCCCCATCCAACCCCTTCTCTAAGAAGCGAAAACGGGGTTGGCTGGGGTATGAAATAAAACCTTAATTTCGGCTTAACAAGTTTGCATTAATAAAATTAAAATATTTGATATGTAATTTTAAACAGGTTATCGAATTGTTCAGTGAAAATGTTTTTAAACGTTTATTATTGTCAAAATATTCGTCATAGAATCGTGTTAATATTAGCTTTTCCATCGCTTAATGAAATTAAGGCGGGACCACGTAATGCAAAATAAGCCCAATATTTATTAATATTTAAAATTTAACAACAGCCAAAAAAAACAACAATAAAAGAAAAGAAGAAGCCGAGTTTTCGAGTTTTCAGGCCAAACATTTTCATAATAATAACATAACTAAGGTACCATGCGGCTCAATTAAATGCATGTGCAGGTTTCTTATGAAACAAACATGCATTACGATGTGTTTTATTTGTACTTGTATTGACATCAATCACCCTTCCAGATTTTCACAATTCCCTTTAAAGTCCCGCCAACAACAGCCAAATTTTACAACATATAATTATGTACATCGTTTCTTAACCTATTGACGACGAGGTATACATACATCTATGAGAATCCAAGTTCTATAGACACACTTTAAGCAAAAAAAAACCAAACCCCAAAACTCGGGCGTCGAATTAAGAGTTACCTTTTACGTATATTCAATCACTGGTATTTTAAGAACCCGTGAAAACACACTTTTAGTCGGCACATATACATTATTATATGACCTGAACACATGGACAGAGTTTTGATAAACGGTTTTATGTGTAATTTTGTCGTTATTTGGCGAGTTAGTCTCTTTAAGCTTTATAAAAGACTCTGCCTCAGTTTGCTCAGCTTTGAAAAACTCCATGTACTGACCAATTATTGTCTGATGATCAGATCAAGTGTCTGTTTGTTTTCTAGTTAAAGTACGTCAACTGTATAAAGTTATTGTTTTATTTGTTTGCTTACAGGATTATAACGATGAATTGGAAAAGTTGCGGGCTGAGGTTCGACGATATAGGTTAGAGCTGCATAATCGAGACAATAATTTCAATCGAATGTTTTCGGAGCAGCCAGTGATAATTGACCCCAGGGCGGGAATGATTGGTGTGAATTCTAGTCACATGTTACGCCAGTCCGCACCAACGTCACACACTCAAGTGTCGTCATTAGCTGTGCAGGGTCGAGAAAGGTCATTTTCCTATGATATTCACCAAGGGTTTGAAGAAATGGTGAGAATTGTAATATTTTCTGAAAAAAACATTTAACGTCATTATCTGTGCAGGCTCGAGAATTGTCATTCTTTTTAAGATATTCATCAATGGTTTGAAGATTTGGAAAAGCATTTAACAGTAATATATGATAATACATTAAAAGTTAGTGTTTCGGTTTAACATGGCATTTTAAATACTCAGACGTGACGACAGTCATGTCTTTTACAATACATTGCTGTCACAACATTTTCTAAAATTCCTATAACAAGCAGGACAAGTCGACCCTACAACCAAGATGGCTACCGTGCCGTTAAAAAATTCAGATGCCTTGTGACTTCGAAGCTATTTATTGTATGTTTTTTAATTTCAGAAACGACCGAGCTCTCGTGTTTCAACTTCATCTGCAAAGTCTGGCAGGTCTGCCAAGTTGCCAACATTGTCATCTGACCAGAGAGCCAGGCTCACTAAACTAATGAAACCAAGACCACTGTCAAAGGAAATGCTGTATACAAAATAGTAGTGAACGAACATGATATTTAGTGTCAATTATCACGTGTCACGTATCATTATTTGCGTCATTATGTATGCAACGCTTTCACAACACAGGTAGTGTTTCACAAACATGCTTGCGCCATTCGCAGCGTCAATCATGTTGTTTGAAACTACTTTTGGTAATCAACGAAAACTGCTTAATAGTGAACTGAGTACACGAGATCTGGCTATCTCCTCTAGAGGAACATAGCATGATCATTGAACTAGATTTCTAACTGATAACTTAAGACAAAACACTTGATAAAGTAGTTCGATTAAAGTATTATATTAGAAAAATCGCACAATGGCAAATGCGCCAATGAAATATCTCACTAAAGGGAAATAACTCTCTCTAAATATGAAAACGTGTTCTTGTTTAGAATGGGAAATTTGAAATCTAATTATCAATGTTTCAATGTTTGTGATAGGAAACTTTCAAGAAACTAGCATAACAAATGAATATTCTCAATACCTAATTATTATAATATATGAAAGCAGATTGCAACTGGCACAACTACAAAATGATGGCGTTACAAATGCTACTAACGCTGGTGGTTGTAAGACTTGATGGTATTTTAAATACAAATGCAACTATTAGTGTACTATCAATCACAAAAAAGTAACAATTTCTCTGCTTCTTTTTTTTGAAGTCAATTTTGTTGAATATTTCTGATAGAATTCACGTTTTTCACTTATAATAATCAGAAAAATAAGGTAAACGTAAAATTATACAGAAATAAACAAATTAGTTCGCACATGCCGCAAAGAAAATTATCTGTTATTGTTACTTGGTCAACGGGCTGTATACATTCGCAAATGTCCAGCTATCGTGACGTGAACAGTTGACGATATTTAGAGGGTGTCCATTAATTTCAATTATCCCAAAACAAAACGGCGGATATTGCTCCACTGCTTCACTCTTGAAAATCCAAACGATTCTCTATGATTTTCATTTTGAGCGTATTAGGCTGATATAATCTAAACAGATACTGAAACAAAACACGCATATTCTATTGAAACGTCGTATAAATAAAATATCGCGAAGTTAATTGGTGGCGTCGTTTAACATTTTTGCGACATCATTTCCGGAAAAAATAAGGTCACATTACGGAAAAAGTTGCTGAATCTACAAAAAAATAGTGTTTAAGAAAAAATCGTTATTTAGATTATTTTCCGGGACATGGGCTCATATTTTCTGCCAGGAAAGGATATTCACACCTTGCATATTTCACCTCGCATATTGGCATGGGTGATTATGTTATCTGTCAAAGATCCAAATACCTTCTGCCAATAAGAGATGTACTTTACGCCTATTATTCGATCGCATTTACATTGCATTTTCATTAATGACAAGATATTTGTACATATTAAAAAACAATTAAAAATATATATTTTGTGTAGCTCATCTATCTGCGTTTTTTTTTGTCCGCCATTCCAATTTCAGTATACTTACGACAGCTTCCGTTTTATCCATAATATGTTTACGCTTAGCCCCCGCACCCCCACCCACCACCCACTACCTCGATATAGAACCAGCAGAAAAAATGTCAAATATGTTGCTTCTGCCAAGTAACTGAGTACTTGCTTTGTGGCTTTCTAGGCTTTTGTTTTTAATGTTCATATATACATGATTCCTTTTGTGCTATGCTTATTTTGCCTATTAATGCTTTCTAGTTTATTAGAGGATGTAGCATGGCGGGCATTTCTTTATTAACACTGTATAGATTTACTGGGATGACACTAGGGTAAGAGTAAGGTTTGGTGCACCCTAGAACCTGGTTTAAACGCGCACATGGCATTTATTTTGCCACTGACCGTTATAAGGCGGTAGCCCTATTGTCAACCCTTCTATGTTTGTGATGTTATATACCTTGCATTTTAATCATTCTTGTAGTTGTTGTTTGTTTTTATGAGGTTTTTGGTTACCTTTGGTCATTGACTGCTGCATTTTCTGTTCGACTTTTTTCCAAGGTGTAGCCCTATTTTCAACCCTTTTGTGTTTGTGATGTCTTATTTGGCCTTTTATTCATCATTAAATTTATTCTTTGTTTCTGTGTATGTTTGAGGTTGACTGTCGTCCTTGAATGCTGCTTTTCCTGTTCGATTTTTATATCTGTATTTTATATCTGCTTTAGTATCTACTTTTATCTCTATCTCTCTGTTGGAGCAGTTCTGAATAATATCATTCATGTTTACCATAACACGTCTGGTTCCATGCGAGAAAATTAATCGACTTAACCTTCACATTTAACATGTCATTGCTCTATTAAACGGGACAAAATTAAGCAATCCCGAATGAAGAAGGCCAATACTTTTAATCTGAGTGAACCATACACCTGTAAGAACTGTCTAAGAATTTGATGAATACCAGACAGATTATGGCATGCAAACGCAACATGTTGCCAACACCATACCTTAAAACATATAACATGTATAAAAGGTCAAAGTGTCACCAATAGTCTCAAGTGTTCCGTAGAGGTGTTATCATGTGAAAACTTGCCATTACATTCATATAAACTCGTTATAATTAAAGAAATAGAAGACAATTAGAGTATTTAGACACACTAGAAAACATGTTGATTAGAGGTTATGGAAAGGCCAACGTCTTCGGACAAGTAGTAGAGAATAGTTTGATTGGTATCAAGTTTAATTGAGAACACATTGAACATAAATATAAGCTATTGGGAAATGTTTTCACAAACACCTGTTTTTCCAAACAAAAACATTTCTTCGTTATTAGCATACACATGGAAAGTAATACTGACATGAGAGCGCGTTCCATCAAAGTACACAAGCATAATACGCATAGGCACCGTTTGATTACAATCATGTATCCCCCGGGCTAATCCCCTTCCGCATTTTTATCGTCACTGATTGTTCCAAGATCATGCCCCTATTGTAAACATTTCTCGCTTTTTACTTTTAAATATGTATCCAGGGGCATAGCTAGGGACTTTAGAATGTGTACGCAAACACTAGAGATTTTTTAGACCGTCTGTGGTGCAATCTGGAGGCATTTTTGCAACAAAATGAGGCGGATTTTGTCTCTGTCCCCCACTCCCACCAACCCCCTAGCTCTTGTTTTTATTGCATTTTTGGGCTTTTTAATTTCTTCAATATTTGGGACAATGTGTACGCAACTGCGTACTTTGCGTACAGGTAGCTACGCGCCTGGTATCTATTTCACCTTGGAAGGCTGTGTTACGTGAATGCTGAATTTTATATCCGACTTGCATCTTCTTGTACATATTTCACAAAATGATGACCAAACATGTGTAAGCAAAGGTAATGACAATGCATTAACTTTGACATATACTTTAAGCTTTCACCATCTATTTAATATAGATGGTAAAAGCTCAAAGTATATGTCAAAGTTAATTCATTGACTTTGTATCGATCACGTACTCTTGAGCATATTTATATTTTTCATGAATTAAACTAATAAAATTAAATTTTGTTAAACAACTGCAACCCATAGGTTTTTGATTTCATGGTGAGACATATTCACAAATGTTTTGATCATCCATGTATCACAAGTCATACTACTTAAAGTAGCTATCCCGGCAACAACAGCCACATTTTACAATATATGTACATACTATATATCCCAGTTTGAGAAAATATCTATATCATATCTCTTCCTACCAACACTGTGCTATCTCGCCTAGTGTGCAAGATAGCTCAGAGCCATATTTTAGGAACTACTTTCTTAGCAGGTTGAAGAACTGTTAAAACTTCTGAATTTGATGAATTAAGTGTCCTGAAATGCCTATGCAACCAACAAATGCTGGAAATTCCCCCTGAACCCCAGCCATCATCGTCTACAGGACGGTTCCAGCCTGTGCATGTGCCTGTGCCTGTGCCTGTGCCTGTGCCTGTGCAGCAATATCGTGACGTCACACAACGCGAGTGACGTCACGATATGTAAGTATTACTCCACGCTGTCGCCAAAGAAGTGACGTCACGGAAGAAGGAATACGTGTGTCAAAAGACGAATGGAAAGAAATTCATCACATAAAATATAATATATAGTTTAATTAACATTGTTGTCATGATACGGAAAATAATTCCCTCGTGAGAAAGATTATTGCGATATAGAAACTCGTGCGCAACCTCACTCGTCTTCCGCACGAGTTTCTATATCGCAAGAATCTTTCTCACTCGGGAATTATTTCTCTTATCACAACAACACTGTTAATTACACTCTATATCGTTTTTAAACCTACTGACGTCGAGGTATATATATATACATATATATATAACTTACATATTTTGGGAATCCAAACTCTATAGACACAAGATAAACGGCTTTAACCAGCCAGGCCAAACCCCCATAAATGAAACGTCGAACCTAGAGTTACCAACTCATAATTCATTTTATCGCATATTCAACCACGGGTATTTTGAGAACCCGGGAATAAAAGCTGTACTTTTAATCGGCACATACACATTATTATATGACCTGTACATCTGGACAGAGTTTTGATACGCGATATTTTAATGTAATTTGCCGTTATTTGGCGGCATATTTTTTTTAAAGTTATAGATCATTACTGAGACCAGTGACGATACACATGATTATGCCGCACCATGACTACCTACTGGAGAAGTAAAACACCAACCTAAAATAATTTCTGCGACTAGGAATATCACCAAATTAATTATATTGAGATGTTATCTTTAAACTTCGACAATTAAAGGGGTCTGACGGATTTCTTAAAACCACTTTACAAAATAATCGAGAAATTCGTCAGAAAAGGATAAAACCCTTTAGTATTGCAGCGCACTTCATGTTTGGTGATTGATCTCAATGCAGTACAGTACAGGCAGTCACTACGTTTCACCATTCTTTTGTAAGATGACCGAACAATCTCTTTGGCTCACACTGCTGTGGTTGTTTAGAACAATTATGGATACATCCTGAGGTGTTTCTAATTATGTTTTTATACATCTTTATAACAACATCTACGTGTATCGTTTGTTAATTTCTTTGGATTGTTAGAGATTTCCTTTTGATGGGATGTATTTTACTTACACTGTCTTGTCAATTTGGACGCTGAAGACATGATAATATCGAGGTTGTGTTCACATAAAATCGATTAAAGCTAACCAGTAGGCCATATTGCTTATTGACTGTTCCAAGTCGGTAACCCTGTCTTCACCACTGTTTGTGTTGTGTATTGTCATTTTCTCTGTATATTTAATTTGCCCTCTGTTAGTTGCATAATGCAAGCCCAAGAGTTCGATTGCGTTAGAGTGCTGTGGTTTCTATAGGACCATTTTCTCAGTTTATTACCTACTATGATACCGTAAACACTTCTAGCAAAAATAAATTTTGGCAATTTGGAAAAACGTGAAAGACCCATGCTCTAATGTTCCGTGTAACTAAGCTTATTTATTTCAAAATACAAAATCAAACTATCTTTATTTGTGCTACATTACTTTTAATTTTCACAATAACTGAATCATCCAACAATAGCAGGACCTGCTGAAGTAGACACCAGAGCTCGGCTGAACACTGGTGGAGCACGAGACTCAAATCCTGGAACTTTAACGGTGTTTGGTTTGTGTGTATATATGTGAAACTGTACGTTTGTCATGTCCCTCAGTTTGTACATGATGCCAAATGCCTCGGCAGAGAATTTGTTATGGGTTGTTGTCGGATACAAGATCCAATGGCCTGCGCCGTAATCCATCTGCCAAAGAGAAACACTATGATATAGGACAGCACGAATGATGTTTTACTGAATATTTAGGAAACTTTAAAACTTTTAAAGTGTTTACGAAACAAGTCGATATGATTATCATTGGTATGGGCAGCTTACAGGAACGTATATCATCATGTGCACATTTTAAATGAGTAAATTCTTAAATAAGAATATGTACGTATTTTGCACTCAAAACAGAATAAAATACATAAATTCAATACATACTGAAAAGGGGATCAGTCGAAATGAACGAACACAAACAAGAGTGGAAAGTAGCAGACGACTTGGTTTTATTGAGTCTGTTCATGAGAGGTAATATAGATACTGTACCTTTTACGCTGCCTGCACCGGCTGAAGCGTTATTCTACTTAAAGCCACAAACGATGGGCTCGAGGATCCCAAAGGACCAGTAAGTAATAACACTACTGCTTGGTAGCGTGGTAATCTGTTTTTTTCGGCCATCATACAGCGCTAACGAACAAAACATATCGGAAAGGGGATCCTTTCGAAGCAACGAAATCAAACAAGAGAGAAAAGTAGCATTTTATAGAGTCTGTTCGTGAGAGGTAATATTAATTTGTGTACCTGGAGCTGGTGTACTGTCGTATTCATTCGGACAACTAGATTACCATACGCCACGTGGTGGTATTCGCCCTCGTAATCCGTTAGGGGTCTGTATGGCTGATGTGTCTTGTCGATTGGGGTGGCATGGGTGTGGGTCATATTGTACCAGGGTTCAGGGTACGTACATACAGTCGTCTCGTTTATAGAATGTTGCTCACCGAGAAATTCGTCAGCTAGAAAACTATTTTATAGAATCAATTAGAGTTTTAGTAAACACTAGGCTATGTATGGCTGATGGCGTGAATTAAATTAATACAATTATAGAGTAATGTAGCAGTGGATACATAACAGTTCCGAGGGAAAAACAAATGATGTCCAATGATCTAAACCTAGTTTCATCTATGCATAATGTCATAATCAATTATTTGATTTAAAGATGTGAGCGATAGACTAAAAGCACATAATAGATTAGACTCGAACTCTACAAACACTGTATAGTTCTGGAATATAGATATACAACACTATATGTTGCTTCGGAAACCGTATGTGTTTACAATAGTAAACATATTTTGCTATAAAACATATATCGCTTAATACTATTCACTTTATATTATCTCTGATGGTCAAATAAATAAATGAGTAAATATGCAAATTGTCTACAAAAAATATTGCTCTACCTATGCAAGAGAGTTCGTGTAATGTAGTTTTCATCTTCACCTGTCATGCTGGTGAAAATACCTAGATTGGCCTCGGGAACGAGAGTGATCAAGGACGAATAGCCGTATGTTGTTCCAGTGTGACGAAGCAGTCTGTAACCTATAGCAGATGTACATATTATGTTTCGAATTACAATATTTATTACTCTCCACATTACAGGAAGCATATCTTCACAGCCATACAACTTACATAATTACAATAGTAAATTATTTTGCATATCCTGGTGAGTGTGGATAACCAGGGCCACACACGCTTACTCTCAAAATGTGAAGATAGCGAAGTCGATGTGCTTTTTGTTTTGTTAATGACTGAGTAACCTTGAAAAAGGACGAATCCCACAGAAACCCGTTAGATTAAAGTATGCAAATAGTACTGCGCGTTTTTCAATTGATCCATATCGTTCATTTTGGATTGACAGACTTAGAGACCGACCATTTTGCTTTCGGGGGAGAGGGGTGGGATTTTCCTTTAAGCCGGAATATATTTTGTTCGTTTCTTTAAAGCCGGGATTTTTATTTCGCCTAGTAAGTACACTGGCCAGATTTTTCTTTTCGTCAACTTGAAAGAAGACTTTTTTTTTAAGTCTTACTGTTGTAGAATAAGAAGAGCTGTTGTAGATCTACTCAACCTCTGCGTCGACGTTGGTTTTCAGTTGTTTGCCAAGTCCAATTATTTCAGCAACCACCGGTCAGTGAAACTTGAAATCATCAGTAAAATCAAGGACACTGGTAGACACATTTTCCATAACTATGTATTGCATTTAAGCAAAAGCATGACCCTTTTCTTATTTTGAATTTCTGGTTAAAGTCATTTTTTGACAAGTCCTTGTATTTTAACAATTGAAGTCTTACATCAACAAAACTTCATTAAGGCTTGGAATATCAAAAGGCACTAGTAAACACATGTTCCATATTAATTCTGCATTTCATTTAAGCAAAGTTATATTCCTTTTTCGACTTCAAAATTATGGATAAAGTTTTTAGAGTGGATGCTAGTAGACACATGTTCCTTAACACTGTGTTGCATTTTAGCAAATTTATGGCCCTTTTTCTGAATAAATATTTTCTATATTGTATTATAGAAAAGATGTTGCCCCTTTTCGACTTAGAATTTCTTCTATTTTATTTGTTTGCAAGTCCATTTATTTCAATACCCACTAGCCATATATCTCTGCCAAAGTAGCTTGACAAGTGTCATCAGAGTCATCAAGACACTTATAGACACTTGTTTCATAACTTTTTATTTCATTTTATTCCATTTTTTTTTCAAGTTAGAGTTTCAGTTAAATTTGTTAAAGCAGCTTCATATATTTCAATGAAACTCACTTCATACATCAAATAACAATGGCAAGCCTGTAAAGTACATTCACACCTTCCCCACTCCTACACCACCACCACCACCAACCCCCAGATAGACAAATATTTGTTCTATTCTTTTTGGTTTCTCTTCAGTTACCATGCCTGCATCCTGTTCTCTTCCACCCCACCCACCAACCCCACCCCCACACACTCTCTCCACCTTAGACTCCCCCAATGACAATATTGTATTAGCTTTTTTCCTATTCAGTAACACTTCACTTCATATTCCTTCTGGGGTATTGAAGGTCTTGCTTTGATATTTGGGATATATGTTTACTGATCACCCCCTCCCCGCACCCCCTACACCCTCATCTCACCACCACCACCTAACCTCCACAATTAAGACTTGACATTGTGAATAAACTGGCACCATGGTTGATGAGACAGACGTGGCAATGGACTTGTTTAAAATTGAATTTGAATAATGGAGCATGCTGTCCTTTCGACAGCTCTTGTTTAATATAGATCTTTCCATATTTGGTGGATAGAACTCCATGTGCTGGTTTTAATCTTTAGTTATGCTTGTCCTTGTGAGCCTCCTTTTGCTCTTTTAAATTATGTATTGATTGGATGTTTTGTTTGGCGGTGTAGGGAATTGTCTTGTACTGGGAAATGACTACCATGTTCCAGACCATTCTTATTAACACTGGCATATAGCGCATATTTTTGTCTGTAACCTGGCATTACATATGGCTGAAGCTGCTTCTTAAGTCCACTTACTTGTTGATGATATTCACAAAGTCCATCGCACAAGTACCATGACCCTTGTATTGTAATACTACCATGACCACTGCATACCAAATTGATTACTAACATGTCCAAAGTACATCACATGTATAACTATTATGGCAACTCTTTACCACAATTTCTTCTACCATAACCACTGTATATCACAAGTATTACTACCATGACCACTGAATATCACATTTAATACTACCATCACTACTAAGACTAAATACCACATTCATTACTTCCATTACTTCCATGACCACTGAATACCCCACGTATTATTACCATGACCCCAGAATACCCCATTCATTACTACCATGACAACTGAATACCCCATTCATTACTACCATGAACACTGAATTCCCCATGTATTACTACCATGAGCTATGCATTCTACATTTATTTCTACCATGACCACTGATACGGTATTACGGTAATACCATATTTATTAATAATATACCTGATGTCAAACACCCGTGTTAAATTTCCATTGACTGTTATTTTCCCATTTTTGTAATATCTCATATCGCTTGCAATGTCGCCATGTTTGTAATGTCTCATGGAGTGAGTCACTGAATGATAGTATTTTTTTGTAATGTCACCCCAGTATAACTCGTACTGTCTTATAATTCTGAAGTCAAAATGAAACACAGCTGAAGATTCCGAAAGAACACAAAGAACCACCAGCAGAAATTTATTTTCTAGGTTGTTCTGAGAATAGTGATTTTGCACAGAGAGAAGAAGCAATGTTTTCTCATGTTTTGTTTCAAAGGATTATTTAGCAGAATCAAATATATTTTTCAAACATATTTTTCAGTATAATAAAATAAATAGCCTCAGAAGGTTGACAAATATTCCCCTGACCCTCACATGATTGAAATATTTACGTACTACCATGAACAATGTATAACACATTTAGGCCATGACTTTTTATTAGTTGTTTTACGAACATCAAGACAGAGAATTGCTGTAGGAGGAAGGGAAAAACATAAAAATAAAATTTGATATTAATAAAAGCATAGTTTAATTATTTATTTGAAAGGAAGAAATTTGAATGTTTTATTAAAATCTGGGAGAAGGTAAAACAACAATAAACTATCATTTTTCCTGAGGAAAAATAAAATACCTAATTTTGTTTTGTCGTAGGAGGGTTCATAAAACGAATTATCAAGTAATAATGGCGTTATTACAACCATGACATGTATACCACATTAATTATAACCATGCCTTTATATGAATATCACATTCATTACTACCATGACCACTTTATAACCTTTTATACAACACATTTATTACCACCATTGCCAGTGTATACCAAATTTATCACATTAATAATGTAAACCACATATATTACTACATTGATCTATGTACATCACTTATTACAACCATGAATACTGTCACTGTTCTAAACTCATTTCAACTGGAGATTTGGATAAACTTCTGAGCTGACGTTGTGAATGTAGCCAGATTGTGGTTCAACATTTCCATATTGAATCCATGGCTGATGGAGTATATCTACATTTATCATAGACTGAAGAGGGAGCCAGATTATATTTTTGCACCTTTTGGACTCACATTCAGATTAATTTTTTCCAAGAATGTGAGAGAAGGTTAGATTTCTTTTTTCAACAATTTGAGGGACATTTTGTTTATTCAAGTCAGAGCCAGGATATTTTTTTCAACAATACAGGGAGGGGCTGGAATATTTTTTCAGGAAAAATCCCATCCCCTCACCACCGAAATCTTAATGGTCGGTACCTTACTATATTACTGTACACAGAAATATAACATGAACACATCACATGTGGATGAGCAGTACGCCTACACGAACAACGAGAACAGCAATTTGTATATTTTAAAATATGTGTAAATGCAATTGATAATTTGTCAAAGCTAATGCCGTTACTTTTAAAGAAATTCGACAGAGTATATACCTTTGTAGAAGCCGTTTTTCCATCCCATAGCGTAACTGGCATCCGTCGTAAGGAACGGTGCGAGCGGCCTGTGAAAATACTTCTCCACGGTGGCTGATCGAATCGGAGTCTGTGCCGAGTGTGACTGGGATATGTCAGCTGCTCGGATCACCACGTCGCCATGTTCATTCTTTCCGTCATTCAGTTGCATCATCATCCATTTTGTAATATCGTTAGACGTACTCATGATACCAGTGGAACCGCCATAAACTCCCCATAACCTTAACAATGGATAAAAACTTTAATTCGGACTGAATGACAAATTATATTTGTCTGCATTGGAAGAAACCAATTGACCGACCGTTGTGAGCATGAACATGACCGAAAGGATGCATGCACATTGTGAGCCTGAACATGGTCTTCAATTAATTAGAGAGAAACCTTACTGCAAAATACAGTTTTACTAATTAGGTCGGTCTCGGTAAGAGTTAATGAGAATTTTTTTTTGCAAGCATATGTTGTTTGTGTTGTGCTTTTATAAAGCTATATGACAAAACGCAGTTTTACTATTTAATAAAAAGCTCGAGAACGGTATGTTTGAGGCTTATTTTATAGCGTTTACATAGTGAATTTATCAAGCACTTGGTCAAAGACGTACTTATTGACCTCTTCTGGAACAGGGATCAGTCCACCGGTAATTTCGTCATCTGCATATCCCTGTGCAACATCTTTCTTGCTCCTGTCTACACGAGCCATGAAGTCAGAATAAGTCATGCCTTGAACAGAACATGGAAAACAAAATAACTCTCATGGCAAGGAAACAAAGCAAATAACTACATGGGCGGAAATACTTTTTTTTTTATTGTATTTCGTCAACATCAGTGGATACTAGTATAAAGATACAAAACCTATTATTTCTACATAATTTACCCCAAATCTCACAAGCACACTGTAAAAACTGAATCCTTATGCAAAACATTAAAACCGATACTATCATGTAAACTAATGAAAATTTAATACAAGAAAAATAATCCAGATATTAACAAACTAATGACCAACGTACCAAGTGGTGTGTATATATGCTCTGATATAAGGTCTTCCCAAGCTTTTCCTCCTATAACCTCGGCCAAATATGTCAATATTCCAAAATGCATGTTGCTGTACAAGTAGTGCATACGGAATTTGTAGACAGGAGCGAAGTACCGGATACGCCTGAAAACATATTATGTCAAACATTATTTTACTTGTGATCAAAATTAATATAAGACGAATAATATGAATTAGTGTTTGCCCTAATTTTTTCTCCAATTAGACGGTGAGGAATTTTAAAAAAATGGTGAACTTATTCATGTAAATTTCTAACGATCACCAATTTTAACCATTTAATCATTAAGTAATCGCTTACTAAATGGCACGCGCTTGTTTGGACACAATGAGGCGGATTTAGTAGAAGCGCGAGAGGCGGATTTAGTAGAAGCGCGAACGTGTTAAGAGGCGTGGTTTCGTAGAAGCGCGGGGAAAAATTAAGGCAAACACTAAGTCAGTTAGAGGCTAAGAAGTGTACTTTTAACAATTAAGAAACCCCGGTCAGTCGCTGCCCTCCTTCCCTTAGGGTTTCTTAATTGTTAAAATTTCACTTCTTAGCCTCTTACTGATACTAAGAGAACGTATTTGATACACCAGTCATTGTCGTACACCCTCACGTCGGAGTTGCACGTGTTGGTTAGTTTTACGTCCAAAGTGTTTTGTTTTCTGTGTATATGCAAGAAACTTTGATAAACGTGTTTGTTGTGGAATGTGTCCTATATCAATTGAGCTGTAGGTCATTAGTTAAAATGTCAAGTTTACGTTACACGGAAGCCTTAATTTGAAATTAGTTCGGCCCAAGTTTGTCGCACCGTTGTTCTATATACTCTATCGGCCTGACACACATCATGTTGGTAATTCTGATTTTTTAATAGAGTATTGTGTAAAAGGTCAAGGTTGTAATAAACTAAAACGACATTGAATTTGTTTCGGCTGTATTTAAAATTCCTTTGTTCTTGTTAATATGACCTTTTTTGAATTAACTTGACATTCGCCACACTACCTCAAGTTTGAAACTTTGCATGAGCAGTTTGAGATAGACAGGATGCTCATTACATTTTTACAAAACCATCCCGTAAGATCGTGTGACGATTTTGTTCAATTCATAAACTACCGTATTCATCTCCGATTAGGTTCCGATACATGCGGTAATCGGAACATCATCGATGATTTCAGTAACAAGCAGAATTTATCAGTCACTGGCATTGACGAGACAGTCTCTTTTTAAAATCAATGAAAACTTGAATGCACCAATGCACAATCCATTACATTAATGGCATACTGCAGATACATTCTCAAATACATTGGCTATACGATTTCAAAACATGCAGTATCGCTAATCACCAAAATGTAAACCGTGTTCCTGAAAGGACACCATAAGGCTCAATTGGGTCTGAAGTCGCTCTACGTGTATAAAGTGGGCTAACACCAAGGCTTTATGTAAACTTAAACGATGATGAGAGAAAATGCGAAGACGCTTATAAATAGCAACGAATTACACAAACTTGATAGATGTCAACCCAAGGCTATTTGTCTGTAATATACTGAGAAAAGTATATCTAGCACATACAATGTATGTTATTTCAATAAACGAGATACAAAGCCGAGTGTATGTTCGTGGTCAATGATAAAGTGACAAATATTTGACTAATACTAATTCTACAAAGTCATTTGTATACAAAGTCGGTGATAACATAAAACAAATAGGATGGGAACATACTTTCATCGAAACTCGTTCTCATTTCAGTGAAAAAGGAAGTAATTTAAAAAACAAACAACGAAGTTTTGTATGTTTTTGTTTAAGAATGACAATCGGTTTTGAACACATTTCATCGTTTTTTTAACAATGACAGGAAGGGCAATTCTGGTCCGTTTTTTTATATGGGAGATAATTCTGATACTTCGCTTAGAGAAAAATGAAATAACACATTTATTTGAAATGTTCATCCTTACCTAGCATTTCTAACATCTTCAAACACGTATATCAATTTTCATATGTTTAATATTATGTCCATAAAAAGAAACTTAAGAGGAAAATTCGTAGCGACCGTATTGAATGTTTTGATTAGACGAAAATAATTGAAAGAGGTTAATGTAAGAATGGCGACAATCTTGACTCACCTGCGACTACAAACAAACAACACTAATTACAAAACTATATAACTAGTTTGTACAACTCTCGTTGCCGTGGTGACCATCTTAAATATTTTACTCACGTTAATGCAAAACACATATACGTTAAGGCACTACACAAGAAACAGTTTTGCAAAGTTATTGGCCTCTGGCAACTAGAGCTAAACTCATTCTTGTCAACTCTCGTGTGTCTACGATCAGTGTTCCATGGACACATTATCCTGTTGATTGATTTCTTTTGCCAGATTACTTTTAAACATTTACGGTTTTACACACACAAAGAAAACTACCTACGATATAGATACATCTGTAAAATGACTGACAAAGCACTGCAAAAAGAGACTCAAAGAGACTAGATGTTCTTATTATTTAACTGTCCTTAAACAGCGATTAAAACTTCTTGGCAACATACGATACAACCTTGCCGCATCCTTCCTGGTAAGGTTAAGATCCAGCCGCATTCCCTGATTGCTCGGCACCCCGAGACAGTGTGTCATAAGGTCACGGATGGTGGCATACTGTGTGAACTCCGGATCTGCATATTCATAACCTTCCGCAAGAACTTGTGACGGTTTCGTGTAAATTGACATGCTATAAGTAGCAACAACATGAGAATGAAAGCAAAAACATTACATAATACAATGTACGATATATGTTCAATAAACATGTATTTTGGAATGACTGTGCTATTTGTTTTCTATTATTTTTGAAAATTTATGCTAAATTGATCGAATTCATATGATCTCTTTCTGACGCTGAGATATACTTATACAACATAAGTATCCAACAATGCTGTATAATATGTATTTAATGCAAACTATGAATAATACAATAATCTAATTAAATAACAATTACGTTTGTAATTTATAGCATTTTCATCATTTATAACGTTAGGTTGTTGTTAGTTTTCAAGGCAACGTCACAGCACACAAATGACGTGCTCCGTGGCGGCTACAGTGGGGTTGTAAAAACTCGTATTTCTTGAAATCTATTTCAAATAATGTTATAATATTTACTTATATGAAAGTAAAAATGTAAACCTTTATTGCCATATATTTAATTTACTTGATTTATAAACATGTATTGATTATTAAAACTGTCCACGTAATATTTGAACGTCCCTCGTACATGTCTTTTTTTTTTATAGAATAGGGTCAGAATGAAAAGTAAAAATACATGTGACCTATTTCAAAACTGTTACCAAATCGATAATGGCCTGAGGTATAATTACGATATAACTGAATTGATCAATTGTATCAGCTGCAAATCAAATAGACAATGATGCATTTCTAATTATATTTCTACGATCTGAAGAAAGAACTAACTCAATATATGGTATTGTCTGTCTTATTTTTATATATATCGATCAGTTTGTTTCCATCAGGCGTACTTTATATATCGAGTAATGAGTTTCCCTTTTGGAATATGAATACATAAAATGGTCGAAGACGTTGTGTGATAACCGCATTACATAGATAATGATTTCATAATTGCAATGCTAGCATGCATACATCATCGACTGCTCAACATGTACGGGGAAAAACCAAAAACACATTACTTCCTGTCGCGTAAAAGTTTGAGCATAAGTGTCGCTGCAAACGCTTTGGACATGGACGCCACTCCGAATAGGGTGCTGTTTGTCACTTTACGTCCTGTCGATAGGTCTGCCACTCCATAACCCTTCGCAAACATGACCTTTCCGTCTTTCACAACTGACGCCGTCAATCCAGGATTTTTGTTCTGACGACATGCTAGAGCCTGATAATAATGAAATAAATACTGATTAGGGAGCTCCTTTGGAAGCAACAAACACAACCAAGACTAACGTAGCAGACTCATGAGAGGAATTGTAAGAAGTAACACCTCTCACACCCTCTAGCACCGGATTATTCGGCATTTTACTTCAAAGACACATTTCTTTTGGCTCGTTTATCTCAAAGACTGTTTACAGCCGCCACACTGAACTAAACAAACGCTAGTGTAAATGTTACTAAATACTGATTAGGAAGATCCTTTGGAAGGAACGACACAACTAACAGAATAAAGTAGCAGACTCGTTTTATTGAGTATGTTCATGAGAGGTAATGTAAGAAGCAGCAACTCTCACACCGCTAGCACCGGCTTAAGCGATATTCTGTTTCAAAGCCACCTATATTGGGCTCATTGATCACAAAGGACAGGTAAAAATAACATTACTAATTCGTAGCACGGGGATATCTTTCACACTGTACTAAGCGAAAGCTATTATGAATGTTCATAAATGCTGATTAGAAAGATCCTTTGGAAGCTACAAACACAACCAAGGGAATAAAGTAGCAGACTCGGTTTTATTAAGTCTGTTCATGAGAGGTAATGTAAGAAGCAATCCCTCTCACGCCCACTAGCACAGGCGTAAGCGGTTATTCTTTAAAAGGTCGAACGTGAAACATGCAATATGAGACATCATTATAATGTTGATGTTTTCATTTGTCTTGTCAGCGTTACTTAGTTGTAACACAGTTATTATGTATTATTATTAAAAACGATGTCTATATGAATTTAGCTATCCGCGGTGTTGTGTGTTTCCTAGCAACAATGACTTTCGTTACATGTATTGGAGAAAAATTGAATTAATTTTGGTAATTATAAACAAAACATCACGACAAAATAATAATAATAAAATAGGTAAACTAGTTCAAAGGGACACACATCATTCTTAAAACAATTGCGGACGTACGCTTACTTCCGAACACAATTTCATTATATGCAAATCATGCACAAAGCGCAAGATACAAGTTTGGCATACGTTTTACTGTTTAATAGAACCCATCATTATTTTTGTATCATACAATTACATCAAAGTTTTAATTTCCCCGACATTTAAATATGTTCCTGCAGTTTAAGAGTAAACATGACATCTGACGTGATAAATACTAATACATTGTTTTGTCCCTCCCTTTGATAAACAGAAATAAAATACTTACCGCATTTATAAAGGAATCTATCTTTGTCTGATCGAACGCTGCTGCATTTACGGGAAGACACGGTAGGAACACGAGCAACACCCAGCTGAGTTGAGACATCGTGGATTTGATTACAACTGAATTTACACTACAAGATGTCTAAATTTAAAGTAACAAACCATCTCTTATCTGTCTACCGTCATTTGGAACCAGCTCGATCTAGTTTCATTATCTAAAGGAATTGGACGATTGTCGTATAATAATTTATACATTTAGTCAGAAGAACCCAAAGGCATTGTACTAATGCCTAGATATCAGCTTATTAAAGCATTTTATATCAGACCAAGTATCATGTATCGACCAAGGTCTTAAGTACGATGAACATTTAATCTTGAAAGTACATTGATACACTACATGATATAACATGTCAAATCAGGTTCAATATAATTTCTTAACCCCTTATCTTTCAGATGTTCATGTTTTAAAGGGACACATGGCAATCTTGATTTTTTGAAAACTCGCGGCGTCCCGTTAGTTTTTCTAAATAACATGCATTATTTGAATCATTAATAATAATTAAATCTAAATTTTTATTTAATGATATGCAAGCAGGTTTAAAGTCAAAATACGTAGAGACTCTAATATTGATGCTTGATAAAAACTTCAAGATTGCCGTGTGTCCACTAAAATTGTGATTACAAACTTCGTAAAGATCATTAGAATATACTGTTTGCAGTCATTTGCTTGAGTTCCGTTTCGCGAATGTCATCTTCATTCGAAATATTTTGCTTTATTTAATAACATTGGTCCGAATAGTTGTGCTTGAATATGTTTCTTACAAATAGTGTATGAAGATTCTTCTACGTAGCAATTAACTTTCTAAATATAAAAGCTATATCAGACAATAGTATCATCTGCTAGAATCGTTTAGTCCAGTTACAGCACATATGTGGCAGAAATGAACTCCATCTGACGCATGCTACATCGACACAAACGATTGGGTCGGAATAGGAACTGCATCTGACCAATGCTAAACAGACACAAGTTGTGATAGAACTGAGCTCACAGGTGATCACAGACTGAACTGCATCTGACACATACTATTTAGACACCTACGATTGCGAAAGAACTGAACTGCATCTGACCAGTGGTAAACTGACACAGGTTGTTACAGAACTGAATTACATCTGACGGATGCTACATAAATAACCAAGATTGTGATGAAACTGATCTGCATCTGATAGATGCTACTCAGGTCAGTGGACATACAAAATGCGATAGAACTGTACTCCATCTGTCGTATGCTACACAGGACATTGTACACACACGATTGTGACGGAACTGATATCCAACGGATAGATGATACACCGCCACAAAGTGTGGGTACCCTATGATGACAAATCCTCAAAGGACAGTAGCGTCTGATGTTTGTCCTAAATATGGTCTTGTCGTACCCTTAATGGTTTGTTCCCTTGTTGCTCTCGCTTCTGCCAAATCATTGAGTACACCTATTGCGACTTTTCAGAGTTTTGTTTTTTATATTTATATATATATATGTATATATATGATCATCTATGTCTTTTACTTGTACTGCCTGTTAATGCTCTCCTTGTTTGTTAGAAAATACTACTTGGTTGGGATATCTATATTTACACTGTCCCGTTTCATTGGGATGAGAATATGGTAAGAATGAGGTTTGGGGAACCCTAGACTTTTATTGCCACTGACCGTTCCAAGGCGGTAACCCTATTGTCAGCCATTTTTATTTTGTGACGTCAGTCATATCTTCCGTTCATTCATTTTTGTAATTAAATTATTGTTTGTTTCTATGCGTGTTTTGGGTTGGCCAATATTTAATTTCCTGTTCGACTTTTATATCTACTTTTATGACGAATCCAAACTCTACCAGCCAGATGCTACATAGACACGAGATGGTTTGATTGGTTTCCATCTGATGATTATACGCACACGCATACAAGTGTGACGGAACTGAACTCTCATAGACTAATGGTACAAAGACACGCAGATACGACGGATGCTACACAGACACAGTATCGACCTAAGTATCATATACAAAATAACGTTAGTAGCCCTAAATGACAGCATGTGGACTTGTATGTAAAATGAAGAAACACATATACAGACTGTATGCATACTACATAATGGTTTTATAAAAAGTACATGCACACTCAAGTTAAACGAAATATATATTAGTAATATTTGACTTAAAATTGATAAAAAAAGATATGCGTTTGAGACATGCACGACATTAAATTTACGGCCTTAAATTTGAATCGTGGGTGACAAAGCAGAAACTATTTTGTCATCCTAGAACCTGGTTTAAACCCCCATCGTCATTTTTTGCCACTGAACGTTCCAAGGCGGTAGCCCTATTGTCAACCCTTTTGTGTTTGTAATATCTTATTTGGCCTTTTATTCATCTTTAAATTTGTTCTGTGTTTCTATATGTGTTTGTGGTTGTCTGTCGTCCTTGAATGCTGCGTTTCCTCTTCGATATGTTTTCGACGTTATTCCAAATGAAGACGGTCGCCGTACCATTTACTCGAATTAAACACTAATTTTGAAGTAACTGTCTACCACCTTTATGACTTCTGGATACATATGGCATGCCCAACTAAAATGTTGCCATGAATCACCATGCAATAACACGCATTATAATTCCTCACACAAAACGCCCATGCTAAATCCCCATAGACAACAATGTGTACTTATTTTACTATCTGGCGCGAGGGTGATATAACAGGGGGTAGTAAATCACAGGTGCGTTGTTGTGCGTACTGTTTCGGTGACGACATCGCCTTATTATGATGGAATTGCTTTTTCTAACGCATCATAACTTTAAAAGAACTCTACTGATTTCAATAAACTAAAACGATATATATTTTGAAAACAGTTGTGTGTTTTTGAAAACAAAAACGTAAGCCCAATGGGACTTTGACGTTTGATGTTTGTCTATGATCTTTCTTGTCGTGTCCTTAATGGTTTATTCTCTTGTTGCTCTGGCTTCTGCCAAGTCATTGAGTACCTTCATTGTGGCTTTCTAGGCTATTTTTTTTAGTATTATATTTACACGAGCATATTTGTGTTTTACTTATATTGGCTATTGATGCTGCCTTGTTGGTTAGAGATAAGATCATGGCGGGGATTTCTTTATTTACACTGTCCTGTTTTAATGGGATGACAGTAGGGTAAGTGTGAGGTTTGGTGCACCCTAGAAACGGTTTTCTCTTTCGTCTGTTGTTTGCGTGTTTGTTTTTGTGTTTTGTGGTTGACTGTCGTCCTTGAATGCTGCTTTCCCTGCCCGATATTTGTATCTTTCCGTACTGAAAATGAACCTTATTTTTGCCCTTGGGGATTTCGGTATAATTAAATATATAATCACATTCATGAGAGGGTGATAGTAAGAATGTGACATTTATATATGAAAAGTCAAAGTGAAACCAATTTTTACAAGCTCCCCACAGAAGTGTTACTCATATTAAATCTCGACATAACCAGAATCTACAATGTATTGTAACTAGAAAAGTAGAGCATGTATAATACTGTACTGAACAAAATTATAACGCAACGATATTTGTCTATAAAACTTATGTGATGGACATTAATTCAAAATGATATGGAAACGTATTGCTTAGTGAGTTTTTGATGCAAATGTAGACTAAGGATATGATTACATTTTTAACTTGAATTAATTTTAATGACTCACTAAATCGTATCTGATATTTCGTGTGAAAGTTACATTAACTGTTTACTTTTACATTTGTTCTTTATTTTTCAGTCCTAAACTTTAATTGTTAAATAAATATAAAAAGGTCGGACAGGGAAAGTAGCATTCAAGGAGGACAGTCAACCACAAAACACAGAAACAAACACGCAAACAGACAAACAAGAAGGCAAAAGTAATAATAAATGGGTACGAACTGTGCACCACTTGTCGCAGATTTGTTTTTATTTTGCTATGAAAGAGATTTCATGTTGAGTCTTTCACCAGATACCCAGGCAAATGTTATTAAAGCCTTTAATGACACTTCTCGGTATCTGGATGACATATTGAACATTGACAACCCTTCGTTTCCAACTATGGTTAATAATATTTATCCAAAAGATCTTCAGCTTAACAAAGCTAATATATCTGTTAATAACGCTTCTTTTCTTGATTTAGATCTCTCGATTGAAAATGGTGAAATAATTAGTAAAATATATGACAAGAGAGATGATTTTAATTTTGACATTGTTAATTATTCCCACTTGGATGAGGATGTTCCCCGAGCAACTTCTTATGGGGTGTATGTGTCTCAACGTATTCATTTTTCAAGAGTTTGTACTCGAGTTGAGGACTTTAATATTAGTAACCTTTGTATGACTAAAAAGCTACTCAATGAAGGTTACCGTTACCATAAACTTCGTAAAACCTTTGCAAAAATTGATTATCGTAACCCTGATCTTCTTTTCAAATATAAAAGTAATTTAAGAACTCTTCTGCGACACGGACTATCACAACCTGACTTATTTGGTGATGTGATTTATAAACTTCGTGAGATTCTTGGTCATGATCACTTTCATACTATCTTTGTTAAACTTGTTAATAAAGTTGATCAAAAGAGGTTATGACCCTATCATTTTGCAACGTAATGCATGCTTGGTGGTGGACCCTTTTACAGTTCGCCACTATGCTTTCCTCTTTAATTGTACGATGACCGGACAGGCTGTGGACCTTATGATGACGCCTACCTAAAGCCCATTGGGAGGTGGCGTTTGATGTTTGTCTATGATCTTTCTTGTCGTGCCCCTAATGGTTTATTCTCTTGTTGCTCTGGCTTCTGCCAAGTCATCGAGTACCTTCATTGTGGCTTTATAGGCTATTGTTTTTTGTATTATATTTACACGAGCATATTTTTGTTTTACTTATATTGCCTATTGATGCTGCCTTGTTGGTTAGAGATTATATCATGGCGGGGATGTCTTTATTTACACTGTCCTGTTTTAATGGGATGACAGTAGGGTGGTAAGTGTGAGGTTTGGTGCACCCTAGAACCGGTTTAAACCCCCAGCCTACTTTGCCACTGACCGTTTCAAGGCGATAACCCTATTGTCAACCCTTTTGTGATGTCGTTTGCATTTATTATTACTTTTCCTTCTTGCTTGTCTGTTTGCGTGTTTGTTTCTGTGTTTTGTGGTTGACTGTCCTCCTTGAATGCTATTTCCCTATGCGATCTTTTTATATTTCTTCAGTTAAAATCATATTCAAGATGGATTTAATGCTAGAATCGTGCTATCGATTTTTATTCATTAAAATAAAATGGCAAACTGTAATTTATCGAAATTGTCACATGAATAGTAAGTGACTCAACTGACGAAGTCAACAAACAATAAATAGTATTCAACCAATAATATTTGGAGCACCAGGAGTAGTAGACACTATCGGCCTACTGAAAACTGGTGGTGCCAGAGGTTCACAACCTGGAACCTCAATTGTACTCAGGCTGTGTGTATGGAATGGAACTGTACATCTCTTATGTGTAGTCATTTTTACATGATACCGAATGCATCGGCTGTGAATTTATCATAGGATATCATGGGGTACAAAAGCCAGTGACCGGCGCCGTAGTCCATCTGTTAAAGAGGAAGTATACTTTAGACAATTGATAGTCGAACACCCAATTGCACGTTGCTGTATAGATTCAGAAAGTCCATCATTTACAATTATCGTTTACGAAAACTGATTTGAGAAACTTTCAAATCATATTAGGTAAATATCACAATGAAGTTGTGCACTTTCAAAAACAGCTGAACATATGGTGTCACCTGTTTTATTTGAATACTAATTGTAACACGTTCGGCTTCTTGTTTGCATCCTGCATATCTACTTTCTTCCGCAGGACTTCGGTCAAACTTATAAGTGTGATTCGTTGATAGATCGAATATGCTGTGCCAAAATTAGCGTCACTGTCATATTCTCTCCTAAAATAAAAATAACGTCGGATTTTCGGTACAAATGCCGTATTGTACTCGCGGACATTTTACATTAAATAGCTGGATACAAAACTAACTGTGTGAATGCACGATTTAGAAGCAAACAGTTTTAATATTGTCAATCAACTCTCTATAATTTTACTAGTATTAAATGAACATCAAAATCAAAACTTTGAAAACCGAATATTTAAAAGCCAAATGTACCAATCACAAGTTAGATTAAATAGATTGAAAAATAAACCCAAAACAAATATGCCATTCACAACATCTCGTCCACTTCTTCGAAGCATAACTCGAATGTATCCAGAAGGTCCCCATATTGGAAACGTCATCCTAGCATGACGCGCCTTAGATTCTGCCAAAGCGGATTTGCATTCAAAATCAAATTTATCATCAAAGTTATCATCAACGTTTAGCAATCTCTTTTAGCCGATTGATATATATATATATAGTTTATTTACATGAAAGCATCTTCATCTGTATTTTACATAACAAACGTGCAACGCCATTCCTACATGCACATGTGTGGTATGTGCCATATTGTTTATATAGCAACAGTGCATAACATGTCAAGATTTTGAAGAGCCGATCCATCGATATACACACGAGGCATGATTTTGCACGAATGACCTATATGCATGATACGTTCCTGTAAGGCATTAGCTGTTTCGTTCAGACTGATAAGAAGATTACCATACGTTTCGTTGTTGTATACAGGTGAACATGGAAGGGGCGAGACGGCAGGTCATCCTTGACGTGGAGAAAAGAAGCGGAATGCAGTGTCGCATTGTTCCAGGGGTCAGGGTACGTACACATAGTCGTCTCGTTTATAGAATGATGTTCGTCGAAAAACTCGTCCGCTAGGAAACTATTTGTAGGATATATAAGAGAAGATATAAAAGTCGAACAGGAAATATAGCATTCAATGATTACAGTCAACCAAAGGCAAGCATAGAAACAAACAACATTACAAATGCACGATATGACAGCGCAAACATAATAGTCTTGGAACGTTCAGTGGCAAAAAGGGCTGCTTGGGCTTTAAACCAGGTTCTTTGGATGCATATGTAAGAGTTTAATTATTAGAAAGACACCGCATGACGTATTTATGTTTGGGAATACAACATTATTTCAAAACGTGTTTCTGAGATAAATACTGGATTATATGTCTTTGCAATTGCGTAAGAATACCTTTTACATAGGGAGACAAAGGAATGCATTGTGTAGAACGTTTTAATCAAAGTGTTAATCAAAGTTTTATGTCTGCAAATATATTGCTGAAGTCTACACAACATGCTTAAATATCAGAAAACTAAGCAGACCATGTTGAAGTTGGATTACGTTTACAATGAGCGTGGTATTGTAGATATAATTGACACAATAACGTGGCACGTGTGGTGTCGTTGATGAAAGGATAGAAGAAGAAGGACTTGTATTAGCCTCTTCATAGATCTATTTCGGTCTAATTGGGTCGAGGCCATCCCAAATAAACCTTACAACGTCCATACATATTATGCAATAAGTCACATGTGACTCTTGAACACAATGTTAAACAATTTTATACCGAATATGTTAAATATACCAATGGCGTTATGACTGTTAATATAAATATTACTAAGAATCATGTTTATAAATTACAATGTTATATTAATCTAATAATGTCACACATGAAATGCGCTATTCTTTAGTAACAAGTGTTTTTAAGATATGCAAATTCAGTATTACAATACTGTTGTTTAACAGTTTCTCTCTGAATTATGACATGATAACACTCGTCATACTTTTTATTTATATCAATACAAAGGAAATATGAACTCTTTGAAAATAGAAACATGTGTGTGTACGACACATAGACAACAGAATAACCCGAACGAATGAAATGGCTTTGTTGTTGTTTGCTTTGAATGCGTTAGATTGGTTGACTGTGTTTTGTAATTGCTACATTTCCTGTTTGACCTTTACATCTACTTAGGTAGTAGGCGTATAGCTCAGCAATATAAACCAATCATGTCTAACCAACACATACAATAACACATTCAAATACTCCATGGCATTACATCTGAAGAAAACACGCCAGAATATAGACCTTTGTAGAAGCCGTTTTTCCACCGCACAGCATAGCTGACATCCGTCGTAAGGAAAGGTGCGAGTGGCCTGTGAAAATATTTCTCCACAGTGGATTATCGAATCGCAGTCTGACGTTTTTGGTTGACTGTGGTTCTTGAAAGCTATATGTCCTGTTCGACGTTTGTATCTACTTTTGACGTATAATACCGCCTAAGATGTTGCTAGTGGTCGTGAGAAGCGTAACTTTGCATTTTTTTATTACCTCTCATTAAATGACTCAATAAAACCGGGTCTGCTAATTATATTGTTTTGTTTGTGTTCATTGCCTCCGAATAACTCCCTTTCAACGCCTGGTAAACATTCGAACCACAACCAAAAGGAGAACAATTGAAATTGAGCGAAAGCCACTTCCGAGAAGGAGCGAAAGCGTGGTTTTCATCAACAAACGTGAGTATGATCTACTTTTATTTCTTTTAACAAGAACAACAGAGAGTTTTTCAAAAATCGGGGAATGTGTTTCCGTGAAGGCATTTTTATACTTCATGTAGAATACAATTTCGACTTTTAAAAGTGTAAATTATAGCTGCTAGAACCTTTCTCCTGTCGATAGTTGGTGCAGGTTTTCCCACGGATCACACCTTCAACTTGTTTTTGGAACCTATTTGAATTCAGGCAGTATCTCGATGGTGAAAATCAGCCGAATAGCGCCCATAAGTTGCTTATGCACTAAATGTGAATGGTGAAGTTTTAATCTAGGTGATTTATGGTCAATTTTCTTGAGGTAGGGGAGCGAACGAGCCGGAGGTAGAGCGACCGTCAAGGAGGTAGAGCGGATGCCTGTTTAATTCCACAATCGACATACTTTGACGATGTCGAATTGGACGCAGTTGCGTCATGAAAAGTTAATTTTTGTAGATTTTATTACGGTTTCTTCACCCATATATATATATATATATTTATATAAAAGGTGTATTGCAGGAATCCATCACACCGACTAAACCAGACCATTCGATTGGCAGATTAAGAAATATTGCCCGCATAAAAAATCCGATTGTTTGATGGTGAGAACATTTTCTAAACAAATTATCATGAAGAAATATTGATGACCAACGGATTAATTTGGTATAACCTGAAACTAAGTAAGGATTTCCAGTGATAATCTGATAACTGAATGTAGTTGAGAAATGTTTTTTTTTGATAATTCTACCTAATTCTTCCCAATCTTAAAAAGTATCTCCAAAAAAAAAAAATGTACATAATTTATATTAGGAAAACAAAAATCAATATCAACTATGATCAATTGGGTTCAGGTTTCATGCCAGAAATGTATCGATTATTAGATCATCAAACATAAATAACCTAACTTTGAACGATGTAAAGGAGCTAATTTCCAAAGTAAGATGGTGCCGCAAGCACATACAGTGACACCTAATACACTGCTTAATGCGTTTAGGGTGAAGAATAGGTAATACAATCTACAAAAAACATCTACTCATGACGCAACTGCGTTCGAATCGACATTGTCAAAGTATGTTGCTTGTGGAATTAAACTGGCGTCCGCTCTACCTCCGTGACGTTCGCTCTACCCCCAGCTCGTTCGCTCCCCTACCACGAGAAAATTGACCATAAATCACTCAGATTAAAACTTCAACATTCACATTCAGGGCATAAGCAATTTATGGGCGGTATTCGAGTGATATTCACCATCGAGATACTTTCTGAATGCAAATAGGTTTCAAATACAAGTTGAAAGTGTGATCCGTGGAGAAAATTCTAGCCGCTATAATTTACACTTTTAAATTGTATATTCTACATGAAGTATAAATATACCTATACGGAAACACATTCCCCGATTTTTGAAAAAAATCTCTGTTGTTCTTGTTGAAAGAAATAAAAGTATACCATACTCACGTTTGTTGATGAAAACCACGCTTTCGCTCCTTCTCGGAAGTGGCTTTCGCTCAATTTTCATTGTTCTCCTTTTGGTTGTGGAGCAAATGTTTACCAGGCGTGCCTATACTGTATCTATATTTCAATTTTTTTTTTCGAAATTCGCCCAAAGTCTCGCATATATTCTGTGAAGACTGAACAATTATGCAAAACAAATTTAAAATTGATAATATTATGTAAACAAGACAAAGAATCCAGAAATTAACAAAAGAATGGCCAACCTACATAGTGGTATGTATATATGGTCTGTTATAAGGTCTTCCCAACTTTTCCTCCTCGGCCAAATATGACCATATCCCAAAATGCATGTTGTTGTACAAGTAGTGCATACGGAACTTGTAGACAGGAGCGAAGTACCGGATACGCCTGAAAACATATTCGTCAACTATTCTTTTTGATTGCTGTGGTTTCTATAGAATCATTCTACCTTATGTTTGGAATGACCTAAAAATGTTCATAAAACTTTGCATGAGCAGTTTATGATAGGCTGGATGCTTATTACCGTTTTTGGTTATTAGGTTAATAATCAAAGATTTAGTAAACTTAACTATGAAGACTGTTTCTCTGTGTCATTTCATGTTATACATGAACTAATCAGACCATATAGGTTACAGATAAAAGTCGTTCTGACAATATCCTCGACTTTGATATCTATACTTTAAATCTATGTTTGAGATTGGCTTCAGTATGATATATAATGATATGTATAATATTGTCATCAAAAGTTGTAGGTGTGTTTTTTATAAGCTTGATTACGTTGCATATTTATGTTTAGGTCAGAAGGTCAAAACACAAGGTCATCGACCACTTAACCTTAATCTTTAAGCTGATATCTGCCTACTATCTCCAGTTATATATTAAAGTAACAAAACATGGGTCATTACACTTCATACGTGTTCTGCTCTGGTTATCTCGCCGATTTCCACAACATGGTCAAGCAGAATGTATCGGTGACGGAAAATTATTATGCAATACCTTTTTAAAAACCGATTAAAGTAACTGAATGCACCCATGCACACGATTGTTTGACGTAGGCTCTTTATATATGTTCCTCTCACCGTTGCAGGTTCTAATCCCACTGGGGGATCGACTTGCAAGTGAAAAATCGTCGATTCTTACAGATGGCGGGAGGTATACAGTACTCGTTCTATCCAGGAAAACAAGTGGGTGGATCTGCCTCCACGGAAATATCGATCGTCATGTGCTAAAATGACATAAAACACCATTAACCCAAAAAACGATATATGTTCAACTGCATTGGTAATAAGACTGCGATACATTCTGAGCGTATGAACGAGGACCAATATGTAAATGTTGTTGATCTTGATAACCCATGCATATGGTGATTAACCGAAGGAAGCAAATGAAAACATGAGACAAGTTAATCAGATGTAGCTTTGAATGTAATTAATATCGTGTTATTTTAGCAACCTTGGTTCATATAAGATCATGGCAGTTACGAATAATAACTAATTCTGAAAGGCACCATAGTGGGGGTGAATTCCGGGTCTGAGTATTTATAACCTTCCGCAAGAACTTGTGACGGTTTCGTGTAAATTGACATGCTGTATCATAATAAACAATAACATGGTTATGAAAAGCGACAAACACGATATAACGTATATGCATTTTTATAGGACATAATAGGCGGTATGAAATAACTTGTGCTAAAAATAATGAAAGGAGCACCAAACACAAACAAGAGAGAAAAGTACACATTTTGGTTTTATTGAATCTGTTCATGAGAGGTAATATAGGATGAACACCACTCACGTGCCCTAGCACAGGCTTAAGGGGTATTCTACTCTAGGTATAGAGTACGATGTAATACAACAACATTATCAGCTGCAAATCAACTACCCAATTTTGCAGTGCTAATCACATTTCTATGATTTGATGAAATAACTAACTCAATATATGGAATTGTCTGTCTGACTTCTTTTCTTTTTTTTATAGATTATTCTGCTTCCATCAGACGTACTTTACTTAAAATGCGAGGAAGTTATGACACTAATGATTCGTAGTACGGGAAGACGTTTTCCGGCCGCTACACAACACTTATCGAACGTAAAGCTTTCAGAAATGCATTTGTTTTGATATAATCCATGTAGGAGTTATTTTATACATCTGACGACTACTTTTATATATTCACATTCACGTTAGCGTTTGTTAAGTGCTGTACGGTGGCTGTACGGCGCCCTTACTACAAATCAGTAGTGTTAATACTTGCTGCTCCTTTGGGGTTATAAATCAGTAGTGGTAATACTTGCTGCTCCTTTGGGGTTATAAATCAGTAGTGTTAATACTTGCTGCTTCTTTGGGGTTATAAATCAGTAGTGTTAATACTTGCTGCTCCTTTGGGGTTATTAATCAGTAGTGTTAATGCTTGCTGCTCCTTTGAGGTTATAAATCAGCAGTGTTAATACTTGCTGCTCCTTTGGGGGTCATCAAAACTAATCTTTGTGGCAGAATACCGCTAAAGCCGGTGCTAGGGGATGTGAGAGGTGTTTCACCTTATATAACCTCTCATGAACAGACAATAAAACCGAGTCTGCTACTTTTCTCTCTTGTTTTTGTTTGTTACTTCCAAGGGATCTCATTTTCAGTATTTATTGACATTCACACTAGCATTTGTTTATCGCTGTATGGTGGCTGTAAAAGGACGCTCCCACTACAAATCAGTAGTGTTAATACTTACTGGTCCTTTGGGATCATCAAACCCAATCATTTGGTTGGCTTTAAAGTAGAATACCAATGAAGTCGGTGCTAGTTTGCGTGAGAGGTGTTGAGCATTATATTACCTCTCATGAATAGTACTTTTCACTCTTGTTTGTGTTTGTTGCTTCCTAGGGTTACCATTTTTAGTATTTATTGCACGTATATTTAGTATATGTATTTATATATTCTCGAGGTAAAAAGAAACTCACCTTTTTTCAGGGTCAGTATATACTTTTAAAATCACTATAAGGTAATTTGGCATTAGCTATATGTAAATATGGTAGCTTTGTTTGCTCGTTGTAATAGTAACAAATCCAATACAGATCCTACTATCTTTCAAAGCAAATTTAATGAAATTAAATCGAAATTCAGTAACTTTCAACATATATACACAGATCGTTCTAAATATGACGATAAAGTAGTTGCAGCTGTTGTTCACAAACACAGCATAAAGAGTCGCCTGCCTGACAAGGCCTCTATATTTTCAGTTGAACTTAAGGCAACTGAACTTGCCTTAAATTATATTCTGGAATCTGATGATGAACATTTTGTAATATTTTCTGATTCCCTTTCAGCTCTTAAAGCACTGGGTAATATGAAACATGATAACCCAGTTGTGCTTCAGCTTTTACAAAAGTACAATTCTCTTATAGTTGATAATTTATTATTTTCTGCTGGCTTCCAAGCCATGTAGGAATACGTGGTAATAATAGAGCTGATAGTGATGCTAAGGCAGCATTATATTTACATAGAGCTAATGCCAAATTACCTTATAGTGATTTTAAAAGTTGTATTACCACATATATTCGTAACTTTTGACAATCCGCTTGGGATTTGTCAGTGAACAATAAACTCCATTCAATTACACTGTTACTCGGAGCATGACGTTCTTCTAGGAGACCCATTCGTCGAGAAGAAGTTGTTCTAGCCCAGTGCAGGATAGGGCATACACGTTATACTCATTCATACTTATTACAACGTGAGCAATTACCAGAATGTATACCCTATGTTGCACCGTTAACGGTCAAACACATCTTGCTGGAATATGTAGACTTTGATCCTATACTTTGAAAGAGTTATTTGATAATATATATTTTAGTCTTGTTTTAGATTTCTTGAAAGAAATCAGACTTTATAAATCATTATAATATATTCCTTTTATATATTTACTTGTTTATAACCCGTTTACGGGCATTTGTTGATTTACATATATACATAGTTTATATTGCTACCATATCATCCATTATTTGTAAATAGTTTTATCTTTATACGAGTATATTTACATTAATTTTTATTTACTACTTCATTTCTTCATCTTTCATCAGTTTTTGCGCACAATAAGACCTTTTAATGTGTCTACGTGCCGTAAAACACATTCATTCCATTGTTAATTTACCAGTGATTGAAAATCGCCACCAATACCTGCACAAATTAATACTGTGTGCTTGAATAATTTTTGTTGTTGTTAAATACAAGTAACGATATTTGATTATAAACACAGAGTTGCGTTTTGTTTTCTTTAGTACACACACCATAACATTAGCTACTGCAATTTCTGAGATAACGTTTATTGAAATGCAGTCTGGGGTTTATGTTGAGCGTATACGAGCAACTTGATGTATTGGTGCACGATTATTGAATATCTGTCTTAGGGTGATCTAAAATCCATTGTATCTCTGGAATGTCCAGGAAATAGTCGGAAATACAGAAGATAGCTTTCGTGGACAGACGTCGTTAACCAGTTGACAATTGTAAGCGAAATATTCGTGATAATTGATGCTGACAATGCGTTTTCTCAGTTTAGGTCCAATGTTGTGATTGTTACAATCAGAACATTGGACCCAATCAGAACATTGGACCTAAACTGAGAAAACGCATTGTCTGCATCAATATTGTTCATAATCGATGCATGCGTGTTGTTAAATTATTATTGAAATTTTTATCAAAAACTGTCAATGGTTATAAAAGTTGGTAAACCAGTCGAACAAGATATGTAGCATTTACCGAACACAGTCAACCAAACCACGCCTGTAAAACAAAGACAACAACAATAAAAATAGAGGTACAGTATACAACACCACAGACAAGAAAGGATGATCACTTCCATACTATCTTTGTTAAACTTGTTAAAAAGTTTATCAAAAGATGTTATGACCCTATCATTTTGCAACGTACTGCATGCTTAGTGGTGGACCCTTTTACAGTTCGCCACTATGCTTTCCTCTTTAATTGTACGATGACCGGACAGGCTGTGGACCCTATGATGACGCCTACCTAAAGCCCATTGGGACGGTGGCGTTTGATGTTTGTCTATGATCTTTCTTGTCGTGCCCTTAATGGTTTATTTTCTTGTTGCTCTGGCAACATTGAGTACCTTCATTGTGGCTTTCTAGGCTATTGTTTTTTTATATTATATTTACACGAACATATTTGTGTTTTACTTATATTGCCTATTGATGCTGCCTTGTTGGTTAGAGATTAGATCATGGCGGGGATTTCTTTATTTACAATGTCCTGTTTTAATGGGATCACAGTAGGGTAAGTGTGAGGTTTGGTTTAAACCCCCCAGTGGCCTACTTTGCCACTGACCGTTCCAAGGCGGCAGCCCTATTGTCAACCCTTTTGTGTTTGTGATGTCGTTTGTATTTATTATTACTTTTGCCTTCTTGTTTGTTTGTTTGCGTGTTTGTTTCTGTGTTTTGTGGTTGACTGACCTCCTTGAATGCTACTTTCCCTGTCCGATCTTTTTATATTTCTTTGACAATAGAGTACCGCACTGGGACGGTCTGTCGCAAAGATACCGATGGGGTTTAAACCTGGTTCACGGATTCTCAACACTTTTATACTTTTTAAAGGACTTTTCATTGAATATATTGATTTATCCTTACCAGATGTTAAATCTACAGCATATTAGGAAGTTATCACAGAACATGTCATGTTGCTATAAGATTTCTAGTTAATTTTGCCTTATTTTAGATATCATGAGTCTAATCACCACGGGGTTGTATTTTTGGCATATTATTACGCTAAATGTTGATAGGTGTCACGCAAACACGAAACATGCCCAACCTGGTAAAATTGTATTATTTGTGTTTTCAAATGCAGATATATAATCAATGACGATATAAGCATAACAGCAATTGTGTTTACCTCTGTGCAACGTGCAAACATTATTACAATGGAACCCTATGTAAAATTAATTGTGCTATGATACGTCAAGGGTCCACCAAACGTCACTCTTACCCTATTGTCATCCCAATTAAACGGAACAGTTGAAATAAAGATATCCCCGCCAAGTTATATTCTCTAACAAACTAGGCACCATTAATAGGCAATGTAAGTATAACACAAAGATGATCATGTATCTATGAATAGCCTAGACAGACAATATAACTGATTAACCCTTTCATGATTTATTTGTTTGACGTAATATTAAAAACAAAAAGTTAAAAGTTTGATATTTGTAGTGGTGCAGCCGTAACAACAGTATATTTTGAAATAATTCTATCTTAATTCCCATTTAAATTTAAATAACACACATCCATTGAAGATTATTTAATAGTGTTAATCACATTTTGTCAGTAGTACAGATTCTTCCAGTTCTCATATCTTGAGATGTTTTTACAATATGTAACATCAGTAAACACCTAAGAATCCATTGATGGATAGACTTCTTTCAATTTGAAAATGGAGGTGTAAGAATAAATGTTGTTTTAATGGCTCATCAACATTATGTTATGTAAAGCTGCCACAGAAAGAGTGAGGGAAAGGATTCATAAGAATCAGGGAACCTTACTTAAGCTTACTTAATAGACTCCAATACATGGGTCTGCCCGGTTTACGTCCCCGTCATCCGACAAGGCTACGGAAAGGTATCATGCCCAAGAACACACTGACGAAGTGGTGATAGTGTGAGACTTGAACCCGGGTCCTCCAGGTGCCAGATCCACCATGTATTATCCAGGGGCCACACCACTATTATTATTATATTAGTTACTTCTTTTCCAATCCTGTTTGAAAGATCACACAATATCAACTTGTGCACTTCAAAGCAAATACATATATTACTGTATACGAAATTAATGGCAAATACAAATTAAGTTCTGTATTAAATGTGTAAAACTCGCAAGGCAATATCTTCCAATTTTATTATATTTTCAAGAAAGGTATTTGTCAAGAGAAAACTCGTATCGATTTCAATTTGTTCTAACGAATGGTAACGTAAAACGGCAGAGGCACTATTACTCTCTTATAATGAAACGTGTTCTACACATTCGGTCATCTTTAAAAGATTTCGAAATTGATTTTCTCTATTCCAGCACCGTTAAATCTTATAGTTGACACATGTCCACGTACCTTGTTCTTATAAAGCGAATGATGAGTGTGATGTTTAGTTTATGGTCACGTTCATCGTCATCGCTACAATGCTGCCGATGTCATGCTTTGTAAGGTCATGCCATACAGGTTCAACATCAACAGTAGTCATGCTATAACTAGGTTAAACGGAGTATGAAAGGAGAAATTTGGAAATCGCCGAACACGATAAGTTTGATTGTGACTGTTCATGAACTGTTGTGGACCATTGCTAGCTACCACGCAAACTAGCCCCGGGTTGAGCAGAACTCAATATTTAAAATGTCAATAGTACAAAACTTTGATGGTATGCATATGACGGTGAACAAGAAACCTTCAATGTGGTATTTATGACAGTGAACATATAACCTTCAATGTGTTATTTTCATACCATTCTACGGCCGGCGACGTATGGTCACAGTTTCTAGCAAAATGCTTTAGTCCCTAAACGAGAAATAACCAAAATGGGATTTATTTGGGAGCAGAAGTTTTGAAGTCTGCGTATCACAAGTAACATTCAAAAGACTGACAACATATAATATTATTATACCTCACGTTTACACTCCTGATGAATTGCCCATACCCTTAGCGTGAAGCAATTTTTACTGTTCGCCGGTAAACAATTTTTACTGTTACACGATTGTGACGTCACGGGAAGTATAAAAATAGGTTTTGGGTTTTTCGAATAACGACACGCTTTGGCAATTGGAAATCGGTGGACGCTTATTAAAATACAGTTGAAGTTATGTCAATCGTAAGACGCTTGGTTTACCAAATGACAATAAAAAAATGTGGCGAGCAGATTTGTTACTTTAAATCAAAACTGGTATACACATATAAATTAAAAAAAAATAAAATAAAAAAAAATTGGGATTTTTTTCCCCTCATATATTTAAATTTTAATCAAAACATTTGTTCGGTATAATAAAATAAATATTGCATCCCAGTGAGGGTGACGATGGATATTGTCAACCTGAGGAAAAATAATGTCAACCTCGTCTTCGCCTCGGTTGACATTATTTTTCTGAGGTTGACAATATCCACTGTCACCCTCACTGGGATGCAATTTTATATAATGGTGATTAAACAATAATCAGAGCCTTTAAAGTCTGGTGTAGTCAACCCAGTTATTCAAAATTAAGTAAGAAAACAAAATATTTGAGAATGTACCACCGATATATGTATATAAGTATCGGGCTCATCTGAATGAATAACAGTTCTTACTTAAGTGTTGTCATGTTTATATGTGACATTATGAATATGTTGTAATAGCTACTTAACTCTTAACCACCTACATATATATAATGGACTATTCTTTCTTTGGATTAAGAACATTCCATTTATGTGACAAATGGGTATTTTTTAGGAAAATGACTGATCAGCAGCCGGACATGATCAGCAGCCGGACATTGTAAACCCTGCGAGTCACTCGCAGACTGATCTGGCTTTACAATGGACGCAAAGGCTATTATAGTCGTGCTTAGCGGGTTAATAAAAATCTCCAAGTATGCCATGTAGTGGTCATCACCATCTCCCATGCGACTGCGTCTGAAAGCTAGCGTACACGTTTCGCGAGTTATAGTTCTAAAACATATAGACTCATTTTGATATTGTTGCATATAAAAGTATGTATAAAAGTCGAACAGGAAATGTAACTTTGACAGAGCGCAGTTCATCAAAAACTGGCGGAGATCGATAAAGTATGAGCCTAAGACAGACGTGCTAGTGAGTTTATATGATTTATTTTACAAAATGGAATAGCGAGTTGTCAACGGTCGCCTTTGTTTTCTGCCTTCTTTCTTCTTCCAATCGAAGGACTGATTCTTTAGAGAATGCAATTGTCGTGGGTAAAAACTAACGCTATACCGGTAAAAAAGTCGACTTCCATCGTCGCTACATACAATATAATGATTTGCAAGGCATGACGAATATATAGGCGGAAAATATAGGAGCCGGCAATATGGTAAGCCTGGCTCGGAACTCTACAATCGTCAGTGAGTCTGTGACCATAGTTGGTAGCAGGTACCAATCCATAATGGTTCGAGGGTAGAAGGAGAATTTTGCAGCTGCTGGCTGATTTATGCGTTGTGTGCTGCCCCTTGTACGGCTGTCGCTGTGTTGACTGATGTCTATTACTCCGTGGATAATTTTGTACAGCATTGTCAATCGATTAATGTAGCGTCTGTACTGCAGGGGTTCCCAGTTTAGGTTCTGTACCATGGCAGTCACACATCCTGGTGTGCGCTCGGTATAGTTGCTGTGTACCAAACGAGCAGCACGGCGTTGGACATGCTCCAAGTTGTGGTTGTCGCTTGATGACTGTGGGTCCCATATTGTTGCTGCATATTAAAGGGTATGGCGAACCATAGTTGTGTAGGCAGCTGCCTTCACGGGTTTAGTACAATCGCCGAGGTTGCGTCTTATGAAGCCCATGGTCCGGTTGGCATTGGCGACTGTATTGTCTATGTGATGCTTCCACGTGAGGTCTTCGCTGATATATTTATGCCGTCAACGACGTATGGAGGCTGTATGACATGACATCATCAATGCAAAGAATAATTGAATTGAATTGAATTGGGGTTTTAAGGCGCACCAACACATTACAGGTTATATGGCGCCTAACAGGCATGAACATGCCAGGCTCATCTTCCATGTACATCGAGATAAAATAAGGAAAATGGGCCTAGAACCTTCTCACCCTGAACTGCAGAGTTGCTGCAAATTCTATCGTAAAAACTCCATTTACGCTGGAGCCACGTTTATTGTTTTTTTGCCACTTCTCTTAGTGATGTGAGCGAGATGGCACCTGAAACAATGCAGGGGTCATGATGAAGACCTTTAATGAGCATGAACAAAAAATGACAAAATGAATATGAATGGGGGGGGGGGGGGGGGGGGGGGGGGGGGGTCCTACCCCTCCTCTGCATGTGACGGTGTGTTTGCAGTGGTTGTATTCTACCCCGGCAACCACACGGGGCAATGCAAAGAATAATCAACTGACCTGATTTTACCAAGGAAAGGCTTAGAAAGATACCGAGTTAGAATAAATCAGATTTAATATACGGAAGAGACGTGAATTTAAAATGTGTGATCGAGTCAATAATGCATCACAACATTATATAATTCTAACATTTTGCGTCATTTGTGGAAATCAATTAATCACCATTACCTTTACGGTTGTTATTGTCTGCTGTTAATTATTATACCGAACAAGATATAAATATGAATGAATTCCAATTAGTTTTAAATATCCGTTTTTCATTTCCGGGTCTTAATTAAAATATAGTTTTGAGTTACACATCCTCTGCCAATCTACCACATCAATAGGACTTGGTTTGAGGCAAACCGATTTAAATGTAGAAGGGGTGCTATATTCTGCAAGATTCTGCCAATTCTGTTGTAAAAAAGTATAGACCTTTCCGTGGATAAATACGTTTCATATATTGGATACAGATTTAGTTTTCGGTACAGGCGGAGCTACCCTGCCATGGCTTTAAAGTGTTGCGGTTTCTATAGGATAATTCTTCTCTTTTTTCACATGTATATTTTTTCCAGGTGTTTCATAAGTCGTATATACATGCTTGAACCTACTACAGTTACACTATGGTATTGGAAACAACTTACATCGTGAGAATGTATTTTTTTTTTACGAACATTGAAACTATTACCCAAACAATTTAAAGAAAAATCCTTAAAGGGACTGGAAGCGATCTTGAATAAATATGGATGTCAATGCAAATACGAATAAAACCATCACATTTTGTCTCAGTTTCATATGCACTAAACTAGATCCCCTGATGCGTCCGATTGGAATGATTGTTTATGAAATAGTTCAGATAGACTAGACGATTCGGCTAGCTTTTGTTGTATAAATCATTAATGTTAATTAATATGATTCTTTACCGCTCTTATACATTTTGTTTTTTAGTCGAAATCCCTTTATTTGACTTATATGCACAACTATTGACAATCTAAACACCCTTTAATACATATTGATGATTTAGCAACAAAAAACAGCCTTTTTTTTCCAGGCCAAATATTAGAAAATCCCACCAAAACAACAAAATAATGATAATAAAAACATATATAAAAAATACATACACAAATAAATAAACCGAAGGTAACATGCGACTTATTTGAATGCATATGAAGCACATTTTAAGGATTTTCATTCGTATTCAGATTGACACCAATCATTCTTCCAGATCGCCTACAGCACCTTTAACAATTTTATTATATTAAAGTGTTACACATGAATGGACACATTTACAAAATTCGCAGCATGTCTCATAAGTTTTTTAAAATGCCCGTTTGGAAAAACGGGACGTATTATAATAGGGGATGTCCGTATCTACGTACGTTCGACCGTCCGTAAAAACATACGCATTTTTCTCGTTTTTTAATGCCTTCCTTCCATTTATCAATTTAAATCTCCATCTCTTTAAATTACCTCGATGTTCAGATTAAGACACCAGTAAATACAATTTAGTAAAAGCCGCCAAACAGATTATAGTGAGCTTTATTGAAATTAACTGAATACACATATGAAGAGAAATCTATTTTCGCCAGATAACTTCTTTTTTTACATTAAACATAAAAGCTGATCACTCAAGCCTGGCAATTAAACGAATTGAAGGATTCGTACCATTTCTGATTATAAATAATTATTGATATCTATTGATTTCTCATATTAATGTATTTAAAAGACGGCTTAGAAAGCAGAACTCCTATCTAACTAACTGGCTAACAGTAGTCCAACAACCAGATATAGAGGATCTTAAACGAGTTCCCATTTCATATAAGATTTATGAAACGAGTTATGAATTATTTTAATTTTAACGAGCCTTTTGGCGAGTTAAAATTAAAAAAATTCATAACGAGTTTCATAAATCTTATATGGAATGGGAACGAGTTTAAGATACATTTTATCACATAACATTGCAATCAAATTAGTAAAAATTAATTCAGATGGACAAAGAACCGCCACGACGTCAGACACACTTTAGCGCCAAAACGTCATAAAATATGTGACGTCGTAACGTCGCGTCTCACACATAACGTTGCGTATAAAAGAGTTCGTGTTTTACCTCTTTACAAATAGAAGTTTACGCCAACTTTTTAACAAACCAACAACAATGTTTTGTATAACCTGCAATATTTGTATGAGCTGTCACAATAATAAGTTTATGACTCAGATCTGGGTGAATTTGTAATAAATAAAATAGTTTCAGTTAATAAACCTGCGTAGTGTTACAGGTATAACTCAACCAGTCAAAATCGTTCCAGGTTGTATTACACGTGTGTAATACACTAGAATATTAAATGGGTGTTCGACACTGCTAACAAGGGACGTTATGTGATAAAATAGTTTATGTCCACATAAGTGTACCCCTCGCTTCTGCAACTTATTGGGCTGTGGTCTAGTGGTAGAGCGTTGGACCCATGATCGAAAAGTCTAGGGTTCGATCCCTGCCATTACCACATGAGCTGTGTCCCTAAGCACATTTGCGTCGTACTAATAGAAAAATAAGTGATTCACAAACTTCATGGCAAATCCAATTAATGTAATTGTCCAAACTGCCGTTAGTAAAAAACACTTTAATATTGTTACAGGCCAAAATTGTAGTATTTTCGCTAGCAAAAGTTTTTGAATGAGAGCAATAAGCTTGTCTTTGATAACGTTGTGTGGTAAAGTTGTATATAGTGTAGAAAAAGCATAAGTACTTATAGACGAAGCTTGACGCTTATTGCAAATTTCATCAAGAACGTCGCCTGAATGTTTAATAAACCAAAATAAATTAATCCCAGACTTTTCATATGCTTTAGCCCAATATTGTTTAACGTGATCTTTAACGGCAGCAAGACTTTGGAGATATTTGTAGTGGTGCAAGAACTAGAATTTGAAATAAAACGGGCTTTAATGGTTGTTTGTGTAATTTGGGAATCCAGTACATCGTTGGAAGTCTGTTTTGCTTTTCGTCTATTCGAGCCCTGAAAATCTTGCACTGAATGATATGCGTTGAAACAACATTATCTTCTGTAGATTGCACTGGAGTATACGAATTAGTACTCCCGAGTTCCTGAGATAAAACATTGACGTAATGGAGGCGTCAAACAATAATTACATTATTAGCTGCTTTATCAGCAGGAAATTAAACAAAATTATGGATTCCCCGATTTTAAATTACGAAATGAAACCTAGGTCTAGGGGAAGTAGGGAAAGGTTAGCCGTATAGAAGTTAATACAAGTATCTATGATGTTAAAAATAGTATTTTTCTAAGTAGAAAGGAGTTAGGATCAGCATGATCTCTCCATTTAATACTAAAATCCTCAATGGATGGGCGATCTGACCACGACACGCATTAAAATCAATCACAGAAGGCAATCTATACTTCGGACCCTTTAGAAAACAACTGCCGAATACGTTTATCAATAATATCAAAATTACCAGTAAAGCTTTGTTCGACATTTGATTTTTTTCTATTTTTTCTATTTTTGTATCTAGAATCTATACTGAGTCATTTTCAACACATGCCAGGTTATACAACTATTTTTGAAAAAACGTATGCTTTGTTTGTTTGTTTGTTTGTATGGTGTTTTACGTCATTTTCAACACATGCCAGGTTATATATGACGGTCGACTTTTTTGTGGTGGAGGCAGGCCACCCACTTTTCCTGGGTAGAACCAGTACTGTACACCTCCAGCCATCCGTAAGAATCGACACTTCCTCACTTACAAGTCGAGCTCCCCGTGGGATTCGAACCCGCAGCGGTGAGAGGCGAAGGTTTACAAGGCAACGTCGTTAACCATTCAGCCACGGAGACGCATGCATTAATAAAATATTGAAGCCTATGTATGAAACGTTCCTTCACTAACAGAGTATGAGTTCCTCAAAGTCATGAAAGAGCCAAACACAAATTGCAAAACAAGAGCAAAGCAAAAATTACAAAATGTATTGAAATGCATTAATGGAAAACACGCGGTAACAGTCATCTATCTTGTTAATTGCCGGTTTTCTGGAATTTCTCATGAATGTCAAACTTTAATTTCTTCTCAAACATAACGTTAGGATGTTTGAACACATGTACTTGTATGACGTAAGGGTTTTCAGCAATGTAGTATTCGTTATGAGGTTGATTGTGAACATTTGAGTGCACACTGTCATTTTGACTCAGTATATCTAAACCCAATTAACTGTTCATATGGTGAAGACATGATCAATTATAGTTCTTTGTATATTAACGATATATTTTAACCGCCACAATAGCTTTTGTACTTCACTGCATTTTTGCCTGTCTAAAAAGTAAGATCTTCATAAAAAGAGTATGAAATGAGAAATATGGAAATCGTCGAACACGATAAATACAAACAATATTGCAGTCACGGCAGTGAAAAATGCATGCTACCATTCACGCCCTCTAGCCAGGGGTTGAGCAGAACTCAGTATGTAAAATGTCAACAGTACAAATATTTCAGCTATTCCGAAGATGGTATGCATATGACGGTGAACATGGAACCTTTAGTGACGTATTTTCATACCATTCCATGGCCAGGGGCGTATGGTCCCAACAAAATGCTTTGTCCTAAGCGAGATAACACTAGGTGAAATAAACAAAATGGCATTTAGTTGGGAGCAGGGGTTATGAAATATGAAGTATTACTGTTGTAATTCTTATCTACTATTATACACATTTATAATCCATTTAAAACCAAAAGGGACATGCGGATGTTAAGAGTTAAAGACAAAATATTTACAATTTTGCTCCAAAACCCATGTTTTCAGAAACATCAGAGTTATACACTGCCATTTGTTCTCTCCAACAAGAGGTCCAAGAGGGCATATGGACGCTCTACTTGCTAACATGGCTCTAACATAAGAGGATTTCATACAATTTAATTCAAAATAATATTTTATTCGTTTTTATGTTAACATCGGCCGTTTTGGATGTCGCCTTTTGAATTTGAATTTGTATTTCCTATTTTATATACACTTTTTTTTTAATTTTTCTTACAAACTGGAAAGCTATAGGCATCGGCAACATCCATGTAAAGCTTGGTCAAAGCCATCTAAGCGGTTTAAAAGATGTAAGCATTTTTCGGTAACAGTGGCCATCTTTGATGTCGTATTTGACCTATATGATTACAAAATTGAAAGCCTTAAACGTCAGCATCATTCATGGAAAGTTTGGTAAAAAATCATCCAAGCGGTTTAAAAGATACAAGCTAAATATACTAACCTTAAGGTATTTCGAAACGTGACTTTCTATTTTTAAAGGTGAGCTATATTTGGTATAGACAGTTTCAACTATGCACTAACTCTTCAAACAATATATTCATAGAACAAAAACAAGGAAAGTTCATTAAGCTAATGAGAAGAAAGACAAAACCTTTTATAATTATTGACGTGTATAACCAAAGTCCGTAAAAATCTGTGTTTCCGGCTGTTTTTCTATCCTTTAAAACCTTGTGTGGTTCTCGGGAAAGAATAAGGACACTGCTTAATAGGCAGAGGGGTAAAATCCCCGCGAAATAATGGTCATTTTTGTCATTAAAGGTCTTCATCATAATCTCTGTACTGTTTCGGGTGCTATTTGAGTGGTGGCAGAAAACAATGATCGTGGCTCCAGCGTAAAATGTGTTTACATCAGAATTTGCAGCAGCTCTTCAGTTCTGCAAGGGTCAAGGTTCTATGCCAATCTTTCTATCTCGCTATAAATGTATGATGGACCTGGAATGTCCAATCGTGTTTTTACCATATAACCGTTCCGTGCAGGTGCTCAGTTAAACCCAAATTCATAACTCCACTCCATTTTCTCTACCACGTTTATCGGAAATTCCATCGATGTATTATACGCCGTCATCAAATGGCTTATACGTCGTCATCAAATGGCTCTGCCATGCATTTTCTATTTGATATAACATCCACCGTCGCAGTCTTTTTCTAAACTAAGCCACGTTTATATCCCTAGCGTTCTTTCTTTTACCTCTCACCGTTCGCCTATTGTCAAGCCTTTTATGTGCGCCAAGCCGTTTAGCCTTTTAGGTGTGTGATGTCTAACACGTTGCGTTCGAAACATTTAACTTATACGGGGAAGTTCCCAGAACAACATCTTATGTGGTATATATTTCTCAAATTATTCGTTTTTCTATAGCTTGCAGTTGAGTTGAGGACTTTAACATTTGTAACGTTTGTACGTCTAAAAAGCTTCTTTATCAGGGATAACGTTAGCAAAAAACTTTGTACAATTTTATTATCGTAATCATGAACTGCTTTTAAAATATAAAAAGTAATTTTAAATCTCTTCTGCGAAAAGGACTATCACAACCTAACGTATATGTTGACGTGATTTACACTTGTCGTAAGATCCTTGGTCATGATCACTTTCATACAATCTTTATTAAACGTGTTAAAATGTTTATCAAAGGAGGTTAATACTTTATCATTTCGCAACGCACTGCATGTTTAGTGGTTGACCCATTTACAGTTCGCCTCTATGCTTTGCTCTTTGATTGTGTGATAACCGGACAGAACGAAGACTCTGTGATGACGTCCGCCTCAATCCTAAGGACGGAGTGGTCTCCACCACAATAATATAGCCGTCATATATAACCTTATATGCTGCATTTCCTGTTCGAGTTTTATATCTACTTTTATATATATGCTATATGTCTGTTTTGTTTTAAATGCATGTTTTCCGATGCTGCGTTTTTTATTATCTAGAATGCAAGCAAGTGCAATGATTACTCTAGCCTTGGTCATCCGGTCTGCTTCTGACTTTTTCGCTAGACTATGATTTTTTGAACTAAGGTCTGGGGAAAAAATGAAGTTTGAAACTATGAGCCTTGTGAAAAAAAGAAGTATTTTTAAAGTAAATTAAACGTAGATTTCTTACTTTTGACTTGTGAGATGCAGCAACTGACGTCAAGTGTAACTGGTGCATCAACAATCCACAGTATACGTTTATGTACATGACGTCATGCAAACATCGACTTTATGAGCGTAAAAATAATCGCGAATCGCTTGGGGCGCTATAGGGAAGATACACCCAATTCTAAAGTCGGGGATTAAAATGGGACATCTCGTCTGGTTGTGAACAGCGCTGTAAAATGCCGCGGAGATATATGTGTTTTGTGAGGAATCAAAAGTCTTAGGTTCAATCTCACCGGCAGTAGATGCAGTTTATGTGAATTCAATGCATAAAGTGTCTTTATTTGTGACAACCCGATATTTGGAGCCTATGTGAATTGAATTGGGTGTATCTTCCGTTTATTTGATGCGAGTAAGACATATGCATGATAAGGTATTGGCAGACCGAGACCATGACTTCACAACCTCTGACGAGTCGTCAAGCCGCTAATGGAGGACTATTGAGTTGGTCTCCTTGTCTGGTTTTCTTTGCTAACACTTATGATTATAGTTTATGTCGGACTGTGTGAGTGTATACTTAAGGTTTATATTCCCGCCGCCCGTTATGGCATAGGTAAATGAGTATGAGAGTGGACCATTGGAAACTACCGAACACGATCAATACTAAATATTGCAGATACTTCCTCGGTTTGATTGAGACTGTTCATGAACGGTAGTGAAATATGCTTGTTACCGTTCACGACCCCTAGCCCCGGGTTGAGCAGAACTCAATATTCATAAAATCAATAATACGTAAATTTAACCATCCCAAAGATGGCATGCATATGGCGGTGGACATGCTACTTTTAATGTCATTAGTCATTAGTACAGCGGCGTATGGTCCCAGTATCTAACACAATTCTATTTCTATGCACCGAAGAGCGAAAGAAACAAAATGGAATTTAGTTGGGAGCAGCGGTTATAAAGGTTGCGCATCACAAGTAACATTCAAAAGACTAAATTAAAAAGCAAACAACATATCCTATGGGTGGTTAACAATACCAAGAGCCTTTATCGACCGGAGTAGTGGAACCACCGAATCGAAATTTAAGTAAGAAGACATAAACATTTGAAAATGTACCACCGATATCTAAGTATAAGTCTGAACTACTTTGCGTACGTGGATTTTTGGTGCATTTGAAGAGGCATGAGCTAGCTGATGCTGATTCTACAACTTTAAGCTTACATTTCTAAATGTTATACAGTGTTTTTTTTATTTAATTCTTATAACGAATTACATTTCCTTGATCATTCGGAAGACATATATCATATTCCGAAATATTTCTATTTATATTGCCGTACGTATATATAATTTATGTTTGTAGGGCGGTTTACGTCATTTTCAACACATGTAAGGTTATATATGACGGTCGACGTTTTTGTGGTGGAGGCAGACCACCCACTTTTCCGTGGTAGAACCAGTACTGTACGCATCCCGCCTTCTTTTACCGACATCGTGATTTTATCTATTTTCTGTATTTTATATCCACTATTAGTGTACCTCGTAGCTTGAGACAAAATCTGTCTATTGCAAAGTCTGTAATATTAATGAATTGAATTGAACTGAATTGGGTTTTAAGGCGCACCAACACATGAAAAGGTTATATGGCGCCTAACAGGCATGAACATGCCAGGCTCATCCTCCATGTACATCGAGATAAATATGGAAAATGGGCCTAGAACCTTTTCACCCTGAACTGTAGAGTTGCTGCAAATTCTATCGTAGAAACTCCATTTACGCTGTAGCCACGTTTATTGTTTTTCTGCCACTGATCTTTTGATGTGAGCCAGATGGCACCTGAAACAATGCAGGGATCATGATGAAGACCTTTAATGAACATGAACAAAAAAATGATAAAATGAAGATGAATATATTAATGAAATTTATTCAAACCATTGCAAAATGCTTCCATACGTGGTTTCTGCTTTCACTGAAATGCAGCGTTAAAACGCTGAAACACGATTTGCTTATTTCCGTTACACATTTCTCAGATTATATAAATCCTTGTAACATATTTGTCAATGTCATTCCTAGTATATGTGTTGCTTTCTACATCATTTCAGAAATACAAGCTTATTTTAAAAGTGTAAATAATTCAAATGATTAGTTTCATGTATAATTTAAATTCAAAATGAAAAAAAAACACAACAAAAAGCACACACCATTACTGACGGTGTGTCCGGGATTTTAGTTTTTCGGGAAAAAAACTTATATAAGGCGACAGTGATAACTGAAAGTTAACCTAAGTCTTCAATATGGAAAAACACATATTCTAACAAATGTATCACTCCCTGGAAGAATTCGAAATTGAATCGCTGCATTCCCTTACGGTTACATCTGTCATTTTGAAAGCTGTCCATGATTTTTTGTCTTTATTATAACGTATAACATGTTCGCCAGAAAGAGATATCGAGCAGTTCGAGTTACTGTCACTTTTATTGTCAGTAAACTCGTCACTGAAACTGTCCTCTGTGTCATAGTCAGTAAGGTCATGCCATACAGGTTCAATGTCGTCAAGCTGCTGCTCCATCATTTGCTCATAAACCCCTCAATATTTGTCGTTGATATCATTTCCAGATTTGCAACATTTACTTAACTGCGCCATTCCTTCAATTTTATTGTTCGATCTTTCTTTTAAATTTAAACTGCGCTTGAGTGCCTTGACATGGCGAGTCGTATCAGCAATGTTTGAAATACTTCGCCAAGATTTACCGCACGTACCACCGCCACTTCCGCTATGAATCATATTTCCTGTGTCACTTCCGGCAGCCACCTCGGATATGTCCGAAGTTGCAAGACCGGTTCTCCATGTATAGTACTGTATCCATAGCGGATATTTCTGATTATATGTGAAATTACGCATATATTCACAACAGGAATCACAATCTTTTGTCAAATCTAAAAATGTATAACACATATAACATGTATAATGAGATGGCAACATCGATTTTGCTTGGTTAGAAACACACGATGTTTCGATGACGTCACACTGATTGCGATTTGAATCTAGAAAAATTGCCGGCCTTTTAAGCTTATTTTTATCTTTGTTTTCTAGTTTCTCCGTGATAATGTCAATATCTTGAAAAGTTCACTGATGTCGACAAGTACGACATGTATATCGGTCATCACTGTCTCAATGGTTTGTATCATGTCCGTGATTGTTTGACGCAGGGAGCTTGGTTTGAAAGGTCGATCACAGCTGTATCTGTCATGCGACTAGTCTTGGAAGAAATATAAAAAGATCTGACAGGGAAAGTAGCATTCAAAGAGGACAGTCAACCACGAAACACAGAAGCAAACACGCAAACAGACAAACAAGAAGGCAAAAGTAATATTAAAGGTAAACGACATCACAAACACAAAAGGGTTGACTATAGGGCTGTTGTTCAATATTCGTGAACATATGCAGTATAGGAAACATAATGTTATCTACTAAAGTTTCATGTCAACACTTATATTATATTAACTACTATTCAGTATTGAAATATCACATTTCTTTGGAATCATCCAGCCCAACTTTGGAATCATCCAGCCCAATATTTGCGGCTTTAAAGTAGAATACCGCTAACGCCTGTGATAGGTTCACCTTATATTACTTACTTCTCACAAAAAGACTCAATAAAACAGAGTCTGCTACTTTTTTCTCTTGTTCGTGTTTGTTTCTTCCATTGGATTTCCTTTTTCAGTAATTTGCGTTTGTTTAGTGCTGCGTGGTGGCTACCGTCTACAGATCAATAGTGTTATTATTTTCAGGTCCGGTGGAATCATCAAGCCCAGTCTTTGTGGTTTAAAAGTAGTTTACCGCTTAAGCCGGAACCAGAGGGCGTGGGAGATGCTGCACCTTAATTACCTCTCATTCTTCAAGACCGAGCCACTTTTCCCTCTTGTTTGTGTTTGTTGATTTCTAAGGGATTCCTTCAGTATTTTGTTAATATAAGTGACGTTTGAGTTAAAACTACATATTATCTAATTGATTTAAAGCACAATTTGTACCATAAAAAAGTCAGTTGGTAAGTAAGTTACTGTGTATCATTATTTGTTGTTAATCATAAAACATATTAGGCCAGTGCAATATTATGATCTTAATCAATAAGCAGTATTTGGTCAACATTTTCTTTATATAAATAGTTGGACTAGTGCATGTGAATTTCATGACGCGTATGGTCACATGTAAATTAATTCCTGTGTACTACTAATCCCACATGAATGAGATGCATGGAAGGTATATCGCAGTATATTGATATTCATTGATCAAATTTAAATATCATTTAGTATGCCGTAAATGTTATCATTTGTTGGGGCTATTTACGAATGCAGTCAGGCAAATTGATGGCATCGAATATCAATGATGGGATGAACTTTAACTGACATATTTAAATAACACAACTTGTTATACGCAATTATTTCGTTTCACATACTTTGTCACATACATGGACTTCGAAGGAAACTGTTTATTTTACTGAAGGACATTAAACGCTCTTCTTCGTTTTATTTTACTGAAGGACATTAAACGCTCTTCTTCGACCGGACATGGTATGTGTTTCATTATGTTAAACATATATAATTAAATACTGATTAAAGGGAATAGGAACAAGATACTCGTACATTTGAAATGAATTTATATGTGTATTTAAGCCTTATTTGTAATGGATACAATATGTTTTTATAAATATCGTTAGTACGATTAATATATTTGCAGAGAAAACTACTTTGTGACACATTAGAATGTAGATAAAAAAGTCGAACAAGAAATGTAGCATTCCAGGATCACACTAACCTAGTTGAAGCAATATTGATACCAATTAACAAGGATACAAAAGGGACAAAATATGTAACATCACGAACATAAAGGGTTGAACATAGGGCTACCGCCTTGTATCGGTCAGTTAGTGAATTTATGTTACACTAGTTTGCTATTTCCCATGCGAACATAGTAGTAGAGCAAATTGCAGGTATTTTTATTTTTAATAATGTGTATTTTATCAAAAATGGTTGTCCCAGTACTAACTTTTGTATAGTCAATTGTCATTTGTTGCAAATTATAAAAGGTGAACATTTTTAAATATTATTTAACTTTCTATGAAATAATCAGCTAGTTTTATAACCATTTACAGAGTTTTGAGGAGAAAACAATTCCTACATGTATTGTTCAGTTTTATATCAGGTTTTCTAAACAAAAGCGGCCATATTGGACGCCATCTTGAATTGCCAAGTTAGTACCAAAATTTCAGAATTGATGCCGGTAGTCCCAAACACTTCAGATCATGCCGAATATTTTGATATATGAGAGTACTTGTTATTGATCGGGTCCGGGTACCCCCTTGAAATATGCATCTTTTCAGCTCATTGTTGCTCTACTATAGCATATATCTTCAGTAATTTATATGCTCAATACTGAAGCCGATTATAAAATCGTGTATTCAGGCATAACGGTATTATTTAAAAGAACCGTTATCAAGGAAAGTGAATTTCCTAGATATACTTTATATATTTGAGCAGTAATATTATTTAAGCGAGTTAAAGGAATATGAAAAATATACTGAATAATTATTATTTAGAACAAAGTGAATAACTGACCAGGAAAAAAAAGAAATAGACACACACACGATTATCTTCTTTAGCATAGTTGATTTCAACTGGTCTGCCGTTTGTGTGTTTAACATATGTTTCATTACTTTGCGTTGCAAATGTGGTATGTGATCATTTGTGTTGTATGTGCTTTTGTATTCTAAAAAGTAGTTTATAACTATCATAGTATATATAAATTGTATACGATCGCACTGAGCGTTCTTTTGTTTATGGTGTCAAGTACTTTATCTCTCTTATTTATTTTCTTTATTATGTACTCATATACTTGCTGTTTGTTTTAAAGGTTTGGTTGATTTCCTATATTTCCTGTTCATCTTTTACATATGTTTGTTGTTCTTCTTCTTCTTCTTGTGGTTTATGTTTTATATTCATTAGTATGTTCTGTAATATTTATGTTCTACTAGAAATGAACCACACTAAGTGTTGTTATTTCTATCATGTCTATTTGTATAGATAATTTTCTGATTCCTTTCTATTTTTTTTTATCTTAATAAGGGTATGATTTTATTGATATACCGAGTATTTTTTGGAGATAAACGTGTTGTTGATTATATTCCTAAATATTCAAAAATTCCGAAAATCCTATTATTTGTTATAAGTACAAATAAACAATTAGAAATATGAATCTCAACTACAACAAAATAGTGTCTGACCTTGATTTAGTAAACAACGCTCATAAGGAATCTGAATGTAGAAAATGTAAATTTTGTTATGCTCCGGCCAGTCATGTCGTTACTGGTAATTTTGATATTATAGATAGGCTTATTCGGTATTTGTTTTCTAAAGGTCCGAAGTATAGATTGCCTTCTTTGACTGACATTAATGCATGGCAAAACAGACTTCCAACGATGTACCGGATTCCCAAATTACACAAACAACCATTTGAAGTCCGTTTTATTTCCAATTCTAGTTCTTGCACCACTACAAATATCTCCAAACTTTTAACATCTTATCTTACTGCCGTTAAAGATCACCTTAAGCAATATTGTGCTAAAGCTTATGAAAATTCTGGGATTAATTTATTTTGGTCTATTAAAAGTTTAGGCGACGCTCTTGATAAAATTTGCAATAAACGTCAAGCTTCATCTATAAATACTTATGCTTTTTCTACATTATATACAACTTTACCACACAACCTTAACAAAGAGAAGCTTATTGCTCTCATTTAAAAAACATTGCTAAGGAAAATACTGCATTCTTGGCATGTAATAATATTAAAGCATTGTTTACTAACAGCAGTTTGGACAATTACACTATGTGGACTTACCTTGAAGTTGTGAATCACTTATTTTTCTCTTAGATAATATTTTCGACAGGTATGGAACTACCGTTTGTAGATAAATTGTTGGTATCCCTATAGGTACGAACTGTGCACCCTTGTCGCAGATTTTGTTTTTATATTGCTATGAAAGAGATTTCATGTTGAGTCCTTCACCAAATACCGAGTAAGATGTTTCATGAAGCCTTTAATGACACCTCTCGGTATCTGGATGACGTATTGAACATTGACAACCTTCTACTATGGTTGATAATATTTATCCTAAAGAAGATCAACTTAACAAAGCTAATACATCTCTCTATTGAAAATGGTGAAATAATTAGCAAAATCTGTGACAAGAGAGATGGGTTTAATTTTGATATTTTTGATCATCTGATTACGTTCCCAGAGCAACTTCTTATGGAGTCTATGTGTCTCAACTTATTCGGTTTTCTAGAGCTTGTACTCGAGTTGAGGACTTTAATATTCGTAATTTGTTTATAACTAAAAAGCTACTCCATCAGGGCTACCTTACCATAAAAACCGTAAAACCTTTGCAAAATTGTATTATCGTAACCCTGATCCCTGATTTTTTTTCTTACTTAATTTTCGATTCAGTGGTTCCACTACTCCGGCCGATTAAAGGCTCTGGGTATTGTTTAACTACTTATAGGATATGTTGTCTGCTTTTTAATTTAGTCTTTTGACTGTTACTTATAATATGCAGGCTTCATAACCGCTGCTCCCAACTAAATTCCATTATGTTTATTTCGTTTTTCGGTGCATAGATTTTTATTAGATACTGGGACCATACGCCGTACGACATGGGGGAGATAAATCTCCATGTCCACCACCATATGCATGCCATCTTCGGGATGGTTAAAATTTCGTACTATTGATTTTATTAATATTGAGTTCTGCTCAACCCGGGGCTAGAGGGCGTGAGCGGTAGCTAGCATATTTCACTACCGCTCATGAACAGTCTCAATCAAACCTAGAATGCACTATTTCGTATGTGTCGTTTTCGGCCGTTTCCAAAGGTCCATTATCATACTCTGTTTTTCGTAAGTTCCTTGGTCATGATCATTTTCATTCTATCTTTGTTAAACGTATTAAAAGATTTATCGAAAGATGTTATCACCCTATCATTTTGGAACCCACTGCATGCTTTGTTGTGGACACATTTACAGTTCACCACTATGTTGTCCTCTATTAAGTGCGATGACCGGACAGTCTGTGGACCCTATGACGTCTACCTAAAGCCCAAAAGGACGATGACGTTTGATGTTTGTCTGCAATCGTGTCTTGTCGTGCCCTCAATGGTATATTCTCTTGATGCTCTGGCTACTGCCAAGTCATTTAGTACATTCTTTGTGGCTTTCTATGCTATTTTTTTTTGTATTGATACATACACGAGCATTTTTGTGTTTTACTTATATCGCCTATTAATGCTGCCTTGTTGGTTAGAGAATAGTTCATGGCGGGGATGCTTTATTTACACTGTCCCGTTTTATTGGGATGACATTAGGGTACGTGTGAGGTTTGGTGCTCCCTAGAATCTGGTTTAAACTCCTAGCGGCCTTTTTTTGCCACTGACCGTTCCAAGGCGGTTGTCCTATTGTCAACCTTGTTTGTTTTTATGACGTCATATGCCTTTACATTGCAATTCATGTTTGTCGTTTTGCGTGTTTTATGGTTTACTGTGTACTGTGAAAGCTGCATTTCCTGTTCAACTTTTATACTTACTTTTATGATGTACTTATTTATAGAATGCTATTTTCTCACAATCGGATAAAGTTACAGACGAGCACTGCATATTGTTTAATTGACTAAAATTACTTGAATGTTTTATTAGTACTTTCCAATATTTTTTCTATGATTAAGGATGCTCACCTAACAGAGGAACAGATTGCAGAATTCAAGAAAGCGTTTAGTCTGTTTGACAAAGACGGCGATGGAAAAATCACTACACAGGAGCTAGGTACGGTGATGCGATCACTGAGACAGAATCCAACCGAGGCAGAATTGAAACGTATGCTTGATGAAGTCGATAAAGAAGGTAAAGGCAGTATTGAATTGGCTGAGTTTCTGACAGTGATGTCACGAACAGCGAATAGGAGTGAAGACCCCGACAAAGAGATAATGGAGGCGTTTAAAGTGTTTGATAAGGATGGAAGTGGATTTATATCAGCAGCTGAACTAAGAAATGTAATGACAAATCTTGGAGAGAAGCTCACAGATGACGAAGTAGATGAAATGATCAAAGATGCAGATATTGACGGAGACGGTCAAGTGAATTATGATGAATTTGTTAAAATGATGTTACAAACATAGAAGAAGAACACGGTACTAATGTACAAGTGCCCTCTTTTCATCAGAGAATAACTATTTACATGAGAGATTATTTCTAGTAATGTGTTCGGCTTTTGCTTTCAAGAAACATTCAATATTTACCTCATATATAATAGTTATAGTATGTTCGGTATAAATAAAAAAAATAAAAACGTGTTTACTTGAAATATATAAACGTAGAGAAAAAAGTGAAACTTTCTTTTATAAATACTTTGTCGTTTGACTGGAAATAGGATTTTATTTTACTTCAAAAGTATGTTCGTTAACCTTGCTAGCCATATTTAGATAGTCTTCTAGTCCCTTTTGATGATTAAAAGTTGCTTTCTAGATTGTAGGCGTTTTAATGTAAACCTTTTCATTTCTGCACAAAGACAAATAAACCATTGATATAGTGTCATGAAACTCGCTACACACACTTTGTCACATTTTAATTTCCGGAGCGTTACTCATAAACCGTGAACATGTTTCTTCTTCAAATTTGCCACATCAATTTCAATCCATTTTCCACATACTATATAACCAAATAAAACATAAGGCGGTGGAGTTGGATAGCGATGACTGTGTTTTCTTGGTTTTACTCAGAAATATAATTCCAGTTCTGAATCAATTCTTGAATCAGTAGTGTTATTGCATATTGGTCCTTTATCTGTGTGTCTTAAACACTGCTTAAGTCGGTGCAATGGAACCTTGGTGGTGTTACACCACATATAACCTGAAAAGTATACTTAATAAAACCGAGTCGGCTACTTTCCTCTCTTGTTTGTGTTCGATGCATTCATGGGATCCTCTTTTCATAACGTATTGAAATAAATAGATAAAACAAATGTACATTTATAGATCATATTGTTTATGTAAATTTCTCCTTCTGAGTCATAATATTACATTCTCATATGGAAGCAAATGTTGAAACTGATCCCAGTAATGCACACATTATCATAGCAACAACAAATAAACAGTATTGACATATGGATATTTGATCTTGGAATGTTGATTGTAAGAATGTAGACAGTGATATATACCGTATACAAAAATTATATCAAATGGAAATCGTAGGTTGTGATTGACACGTACTAACATGGCTACTCAAAGACATCTGTTTAATACATACACTTCTCAAAACTGCTAACTACACCGCTCACGTTTTGGGTTATATATATCGATGGGTTGAATGTTTTTCAATAAAATAAAAAGGAAATACCAATTCAATCATTTTTACATCATTTCATTTTATTTTTTTCATGGGCAATGCTAGAACTAAACCACAATAAGCAATTACAAACGACCCATGTAAACACTAAAGTCACACTTTTATGAACAAGAAACGAAAAGTGTGACTTTAGTGTTTACATGGGTCGTTTGTAATTGCTTATTGTGGTTTAGTTCTAGCATTGCCCATGAAAAAAATAAAATGAAATGATGTAAAAATGATTGAATTGGTATTTCCTTTTTATTTTATTGAAAAACATTCAACCCATCGATATATATAACCGAAAACGTAGCGGTGTAATTAGCAGTTTTGAGAAGTGTATGTATCGATACATTTTGTTTGAAGATATTCCTTCTGGACTTCATTACGTCTAACAACGTGAAATTCACATTACATATCCGACAACAATGCAATACAATTACATTCTGGTTTTCTGTTATTTAGTGTTTACCATGAAAACTTGATCGAATCACGTCGAGACATAGTATTTTCCAGACTAGACATTTCCATAAACAATTATTAAGAAACATACGAGTATGTTGCATTTTAATGCATTTGGGCATTTTTTTTATATAACATAGCATTTGTTGCTACAAAAATAATATAAAAAATAATTACATTGTTTTTGTATTAAATTTCCCAAATACATATCTCAATATTCTTTTTATTTCACTTTTAGTATCACTGACCATGTATTATAGTTAGAACCACACACATCCAATAACTTCTGATACCAGATTTCTCCTAGAGTACGACTGGCCATGTATTTGTAACGCTATCTTAAAGTGTTTCTTTCTTAACCTATATTGATTTCGATAATGGTATATAATGCTCTCTTAAACATTACGTCAGGTTTTGAGTAGAGAAGATGTCATGATCGAAGGCAGACAATACATTTTAACAAATAATTTAATTCCAATACCATTTACTAGACAAGAAATTTATATTGTGGTTTCTTTAGTCAAATTATTAAATCTTTAGCTGTGGATTAAATTCGGCTATGGTTTAAACAAATAACGACATAATGATGGCTCTGAGCATGTATCGTATTATGGCAGCCCTGAGCATACATGTTCTTATGTATTATTATGGCAGCCCTGAGCCAATATAATATTAAAGATTATTCAGGAAGTCCTGAACATATATATATTTATATATTATACTTTATTAATGTTAGACAATAATTCAGACGCTTTTGTCAAAAAACAAATGCCGTATTCAATTTAGTAGATAGTAACCTGTAGTTGATTTATTGTATAAATGAATTTCATTTCTATTGTTGAGCCGCTTTCCCTTCATACTATTTTCTTGAGGGAATACATATAACATATCATATATGAATAAGAATAAAATCCGCATCTTAGCTCAATACAATAACACATATTAAGTGTTCCAGAAATCCATGTTTCAAATGAAGCCATTAAACACACGCTTTTCAAGGAAACACGTTATCCCGGACCTTTCGATCTTTATTTGACATTTATTTCGTTTTAGTCATTATCGAAAAGTTTATTATAGAAACACATCGTTTAACCGTATGCAATAAAGGCAAGAACTAGCTGTCATGGTTGACAAGAGTAAGAGAAGTAATAAGTATTGATAATGGAAATTGTACGGGGAAATATTGATTGTTTGAGTTGTTTCAACGATACATGTCTATATGTGCTTGACAATATGTGTACTTCTGGATTGACATAGAGTAAACTTAGTTCGACCAATCTGAAATGTGTCTGCTGTTTAAAATATTGACGAATAAACGTTAACCCAGCAGATTCCGAGAACCATTACTAACTCGCAAATTAAATATATTGGATGGCGAAAAGGCAGACGAACTTTCTTCGCATGATATTATTTTCTTGTAGATAGTGCGTTTATGTTAACGATCTGTAAAACAACTTTTTTCACTGTCAGTAATTATCGGAAATTGCTATAAGTCATGTGAGGAAGGCTAGACGTATGTGCGTGCAGTGTGCACATTTAAGGGACATACTATGATATTGAAATAGTTATCAATCATTACAAATAACACCTTGATGTATTACTCTTTAACGTTTAGACTTTTCAAATTTTCGTTCTGATTCTAGTACCTTAATCTGTTTAAATATCTTCTTGGTGCAACTATTCAACAATTAGTGATACAAAAAATAAAATACAAACATTTTAATAATTTAAAAAAACATTCGCGAAATTGATTCCTCTTTGTCCCTTTAAAATACTAAATCGATATTCGTATGTGTCTTTATGATAGTCATACATTTCACATGTTTAACTAAACTAACCGAAGCTACAGAGGATCGAGTATCTTTGGTGATATCAGAAATCTGCAAACATGATTTATAGCGTATATTTGAAAACAAGAGAGAAATATTGATCACAGAGCTGGGCATGCAACAATGATAAATGACTTAATCACAACTACGTATAATACTTTGCAAGGAAGTAAACGTGTTTGTATTGTAAATGAAATATGGAATAAGCGTAAGTAGAGGATATTGAATTCGAAGACCAGCAATTGATACACATATAAAACGCGATTGTGATATGACTCCAGTGCCAAACAACTGTTAGAACACGGTTATATATTAATGATGTTATATACTAGTACAGTGAATACTAAATATAATGAGGGTCCTCACGACTAAAATATTAGAAACCACAGCAAGGATTACAAACGCAGGCCTCGTGTTTCAGGCAGTTTTTGAGATATTAGATTATTGCTTTCTATTTAAAAGTAATATTTTATTACTGACAAAATTCCTTTTCTCCAATTAGTTCAATTCCTATCACATGATAACAGAAATAACGCGATTCGCACATTCTTTTGTTCGCGTCAGAGTGTAGTCTGACAATAATGTTAGTCTCTTGACAAAGTCCTGTTTAGAACGAAACAGATATTGTTATTTAAATACAGGTTATTAAAAATAGCAGTGAATGTTTCTACAGTAGATTGTCATGGATGATCATTTGTGTTAACAATTATCATGGTAATCTGGATTATACTGTCAGATTAATTAAAATTACATAATTTTGTGTTATGACTTCTTATAACAAAAGGAAAATATGTATTGAAACTGCCGATCCTATATATATATATATATATACATGTCTGCAATGAATGAAGCAACAACAGAATATGCAATTGTAAATTCCTTTTAGCTGTAATATGTGAAAATATAATTAGTAGCCTTACTTCTTCTTGTCGAATGCATTTCTTTTGAAAACGTTAAATTTAATCATAAAACATGTTTAAAATATTGAATTTCTCATACAACCTTTGTGAGTTGAATTGAATATTACGACGCAACAACACATAAAGGTTATAGGGCGTCAGCATGAATGAGCATTATATGCACATTCTCCATTCACATCCATTCACATTGAGATAAAAAATATGCAGAATGGGTCTATAACATTCTCATCTGCAGAACTGCAGAATTGCTTCCATTTGTGTTGTGAAGACTCCAGTGTTTGCTGGAGCCAAACACCACGCAAGTAGCACATCAATCAAGACAGGGATGTAGATGAAGACTTTTAATGAATATAAAAACTGTGACAACATGAACTCGTCTTTGTTTACACTTCTGCTCGGATAAGCAGTGGCCATAATATTGTCCGGGAACCACATGGGTGCTTTAAATATGTACATACAAAATGCCGAGTATTTACTTTGTGAGGATTTCACACTGCTGTATCTCAGAAACCCTGAAATAAAACATTATAGATAATGTATTATTTGTTAAAATGCATAATTTCTCATTACCTAAAGTGTAATATAGAGACATTTATAGGAATAAAGGTAAATGGTTATTATTGATAACATCGATGAAAAAACACTTTAACTAAACCAGATGAGAAAAGAAAATCGTGTTTATTTAGGGAGAATGTCATGGTGTTAAGGCGTTTTATTAGGTTGTGATATGATTTATTAAATGTTTGCTTTTAATTCAATGCGAGAAAACCCAGACGGTTAAGTAATACGATCCAGCTATGGGAATCATTTCTTTGTTTCTTTTATTTGTTTTCCAGGACAGGGAAATGTGTACTTCAAACAGTAACTTGTTTGCCTCGTTTCCTGTAACGCTGTTGAAAGAGTCAGCAGGTCAGTGATATCCTGGATAAAGATAGTTTCAGTGGTACAAAGGAGCACAGCTTCAAATTAATGTATGTGTATGATGGTATATGACTTTCTCTGTCTGTACATGGCTCTCTCTGTCTGTATATGGTTTTTATGTCTGCATATGATTTTACATAGCTAAATGGATTTAAATCAGTTTGATTCAATGTTAAAACTTCGATTCGAAAAACATGTTCTATGATATAAAATCTTAAACTTGATTTTTACTGATACATAGATAGCCGTCTATGTCTTGGACAATTTGCACTGTGAGCATCCGAAGCATCACAGAGAAGGTAATCACATATTAAAGTTCACGAAGACAGATTATTAACGAAATATTCTGTTACCTGCGAGCTTAAACAACATATTACCGGTGAAATAAAACATTATATCCAGCACACAAACAGCTTACATGTATATGGTTTCAACTTAGCTGAACGTGTCAGGACGTTTACGTCGTTTGGAGAAAGGAAATTGGACGTTATGTGGATACCATTTGACCCAACAATAGACAGTTATTGACACGTGATAAATGCAGTGGTTTGCAATGATATGGATGTTGAGCCTGAATTTATGTCTGCATACTATATAACCAAATAAAACATAATGTTGTGGAGTTGGATAGCGATGACTGTGTCTTCTTGTTTTTACTCAGAATTCTAACACGACCTGCGAAGTCTTTCATATACTCAACGAAGAGAGACAGCTGTATATTATTCTACGATAAAACACAGCTGTTCCATTAATTCCCCGCGTATATTTCATCCGTTGGAAGCGCCACGTTACATGACGTCACTTGGTAAATATACGTCACGAAGACAAACTCAACAGTAATTTTAATGAAATGTTAATTACAACAAACTTGCCATGCTCCCAAACCGTGCACACCCACGATATAAACCCATCATATTCATCAGTACATATAACATTAATAAGAATCTTGAACAAGGTGAGAACGTTTGACGTCATACAGCGCAAGCTATATGACGTAAGCAATGACTTTAATTGTTTGTCATGTGACTACTAGTGTATTGAAACGCAGAACTTTGTATACGGGGGCGCCCAATGGAACAGCCTGTAAACATAGCAGCCTGATTACCTGACCTCCGAGATAATATATAGTGCCCCAACAATAATGTAAACAATGGGGTTATTGTTGTGTTAGAATCGAAATAATAAATACGTACCTGTATTTTATCGGTGAATAAAACACAGTTAGTCGTTCGGATGCGAGTAATTAAATCACTCGTGCTAACGCACTCGTGATTTAATTACTACGCATCCGAACTCCTAACTGTATTTTATTCACCGATAAAACACAGGTACTTATTTATTATTTCTTAAATATAATTCCAGTTCTGAATCATTCTTGAATCAGTAGTGTTATTGCATATTGATCCTTTATCTGTGTAGCTTAAACACCGCTTAAGTCGGTGCAAGGGAGCGTGAGTGGTGTTGCACTACATATAACCTGAACAACATAGTGGGCTACTTTTCTCTCTTGTTTGTGTTTTTTGATGCATTCATGGGATCCTCTTTTCATAACGTATTGAAATAAATAGGTAACACAATGTCAGCGTATTTGAAACGATCTATGTACATTTATAAATCATATTGTTGATGTACATTTCTCCTTCTGAGTCATAATCTTACATTCTCATATGGGAGCAAATGTTGAAACTGACCTCAGTAATGCACACATTATCATAGCAACAACAAATAAGTAGTATTGACATATGGATATTTAATCTTGGAATGTTGATTGTAAGAATGTAGACAGTGATATATACCGTATACATATATCAAATGAAAATCGTAGGTTGTGATTGACACGTAATAACATGGCTACTCGAAGACGTCTGTTTAATACATATTTATGGATACTTTTTGTTTGAAGATATTCCTTCTGGACTGCATTACGTCTAGCAACGTGAAATGCACAATACATATCTGACAACAATGCTATATAATTACATTCTGGATTTCTGTTATTTACTGTTTACCATCAAAACTTGAACAATTCACGTCGAGACATAGTAATTGCCAGACCAGAAATTTCCATAAACAGTTATCAAGAAACATATGCTGCATTTTAATGCATTTAGGCATTGTTTTATGAAACCAATTTGCATTATATAAAATAGCATTTGTTGCCCAATAACTTCTGATACCAGATTTCTTCTAAAGTACGACTGGCCATCTATTTGTAACGCTACTTGCTGAACCTAAATTGATTTCGATAATGGTATATAATGCTCTTAGACATAACGTCAGGTTTTGAGCAGAGAAGATGTCATGATCGAAGGCAGACAATACATTTGAACAAATAATTTAATTCAAATACCATTTACTAGACAAGAAATCTATATTTTGGTTTCTTTAATAAGTTATTAAATATTTAGCTGTGGATTAAATTCGTCTATGGTTTAAACAAATAACGACATAATGATGGCTCTGAGCATGTATCTTATTATGGCAGCCCTGAGCATATATGTTCTTATATATTATTATGACAGCCCTGAGCCTATATATTCTTAAAGATTATTCTGGAAGTCCTGAACATAAAATTTTGTGCTGTTGATTTTATGAATATTGAGTTCTTCTCAACCCGGAGCTAGAGGGCGTGAGCGGTAGCTAGCATATTTCACTACCACTCATGAACAGTCTCAATCAAACCGAGACTGCAATATTTCGTATGTGTCGTGCTCGGGCGTTCCCAAAGGTCCATTATCATACCCTTATATATATATTTATATATTATACTTTATAAAGTATATATATATATAGGTGGCTTTGAAGTAGAATACCGCTTAAGCCGGTGCTAGTGGGCGTGAAAGGTGTTACTTCGTTTATTACTTCTCATGAACAGACTCAATAAAACCGATCTGCTGCATTATTTCCTTAATTGTGGTTGTTGCTCCCAAAGAATCACCATTATCAGTATTTATT